>CALNHX010004337.1:2817-129738 GCA_940337035.1 Agriotes lineatus
CACCTCATATAAAAAAATATTATACTCGATATTTTGCATACACATTATACAGGGTGTTTCATTAATAATTGGAAATATTTTAACTGTAGAATCCTGGGCTCAAAATATTAATATTTAACCCAAATCACTTAGATAAAATGTGGCTTGTTACTGAGATATAGGGTGTTCCATTTAAAAATTTAAAAATGATTTTTCCCCATTACTTTAAAACTATTTGACGTATCCGTATCATATTTGGCAGGAAGTTTAGACACTGTAAACCATGCTAAATTGTGTTAAATAAACGTTTCTGACTACTACCAGAGGCGTACCACAGGGGCAAGTGAGTGGTTGACCCTTCCCAAATTCTACGCCACTGGCGGAATTGCCATTTTAGCACAATTTTTCGACTCTCCAATACTTTCTATGTAAATAACATACTCTTTCTTCGTCACGATAACGTCATTATTTTTCGAGATATTTAAATTTAAACAAAGCGGAACAGTTATTTTGATTTTAATGTGTATTAATTATGTTGGTGTTTTATGTCATAAGATTGCATTTATTACGCAAATGAAACTTTAATCCGTATTAACAAAAAAATATAATGTTATTTATTGAAATTTATTGAAACGAATACATGGATACATTTTTTTTATGTGGAATGCATCTATGTATTAATTTCAAGAAATTTCAATAAATAACATTATGTTTTTTTGTTAATACGGATTAAAGTTTCATTTGCGTAATAAATGCAATCTTATGACAAAAAACACCGACATAATTAATACATATTAAAATCAAAATAACTGTTCAGCTTTATGTTTAACTTTAAATAACTCGAAAAATAATGACGTTATCGTGACGAAGGAAGAGTATGTTATTTACATAGAAAGTATTGGAGAATCGAAAAATTGTGTTAAAATGGCAATTCCGCCAGTGGCGTAGAATTTGGGAAGGGTCAACCACTCACTTGCCCCTGTGGTACGCCTCTGGTAGTAGCCAGAAACGTTTATTTAACATAATTTAGCATGGTTTACAGTGTCTAAACTTCCTGCCAAATATGATACGGATACGTCAAATAGTTTTAAAGTAATGGGGAAAAATCATTTTTAAATTTTTAAATAAAACACCCTATATCTCAGTAACAAGCCACATTTTATCTAAGTGATTTGGGTTAAATATTAATATTTTAAGCCCAGAATTCTACAGTTAAAATATTTCCAATTATTAATGAAACACCCTGTATATATACCTGGAATGAAACTGGAAAAATCTCAGACAAATATATACAGGGTGAGCACCTTAAAAAATAAAGTTTTGTTTATTTTTCATTCAACTTAGTAATAGATACAAGTAATAATTTGTACATAGTGCAGGATTTATTGTTACCAAAAATGGGAACCAATGGATACAGAATATTTTTTTACAATACGAAAACGAGGCACAAATTAGGGCATTACTAAATATAGCTGCGAAGCAGGAATACGAGAGGTCGGTCGTCCGTGGCGCAGTAAAAATTGCCCAGTCCCTTACGATATCCCATTAAACGTTGGGGCTGCACACGGGGCTCGCCTGCCTTCGAATTCGACCACCGGTAACGTCTTTTTTTTATTTGAAAATTTATTTAATTTATTAGAAACGTGAAGATATTTTTACTCCTAACTTAATTTGTTTTTTAAAATTATTTATTGTCACAGTGTTGACGAAGAAAGCTCTGAGTAAAGCCTTTTACAGATTTTTTAGGTATAGTTTCATGTTGTTAAACTTTATTTCTATACAGGTTGCCTAAAATTGTACGGAACATGGCAATTCCATGCGTTGGAAAAGGTTCAAATACTATTTACCACAAGAGTAACCGAAATAGAAAATGCAATAATTACTTTGGTAGCTAGGCAACAAGTAGATGCAGTACTTATTCAATATAAACAATGTGCTTAAAGTAAGTAAAATAGTCAAGTAGGTATATATTTATACGAGAGTTTTCTATTAATTTTAAATTATCGGGACTACATGGTCATATTAGAGGGCCGACTAGCTTACTGGATGCAAAAGCTTAAATCAATAAGATTACAAATGGCGCTAATGAGTCTTCTAATACAATAAATATAGCCACAATAGTGACCAGAACTCATACACTCAAAAATATAGGGCATAGCTGTATAATCTGAAGTAAACTTACTTAACAGCCAGGTCATAAATTGTTTGCATTAACTAAAACACATATACTTTATAATAAAATATGTATAATAACCAGCAGTAACCAGTAGTACTGCACAATAGGGTGCACCCGCTATAAAAATATGAACTCTGAATTAATATTACTGTAAACTAAAAATAATCGGCGAACAAAACAGCAAACGCAGGTAACCAATAATTCTAAATACAAAAGCACGCAATGAAATGGAAAAAAGTAATAACTAACTGCAAGTAACGATTACACAGATTAATAGCAAGTGGAACGGGCTGGAGGAGCCCTTGTCTAGGGCAGTACTGCTTGGTAGAATGATTTGATAAAGTTACGTAAGTAATAGCCAGCGAGATCCCCCCCCCCCGATTATGTTCACAAGAAAAAGTGTAATATTGTTTACAACTACTAGCAATATAAATCTAAAAGGCGAGGTTATCACTGGTAAATGGTTGTAAAATATCCACAGTGGCTCGATGCATCAGAACACCTGCGAAATTGGACCTTCCACAGAAAACAATTGAACTGGATTTCAGAATCAGTCATCACACATGAAAACACATGAAAGAAGCAGCAAACATATAGAAGTCCAGCAGACTACGAACGGGTCAGATGAAGTCAACGTACAACGTGTTATATTACCAAATCACGGTCAACATATAGCATAAACGTACAGGACAATAGCCCATAGTTAGAATTAGGGCGCTAATAAAAGAAATTTTGGATTTTAGGCATGTAGCTAAAGTAATAACCGTCACAATAACCTGGAAACAAAACTTGTAATAACGTCGCCTTCAAACAAAATCTATATAATAGTGAGGGTAAGTTTAAAAAAATTTCAAATTTAACTTGAACGAGGTACGCAAAAGCCATCCCAACGAAAGTAACGCTTCAACGAAAGTTAACTTCGAAAATTGAGAAACAAAATAATACGAAAATTAATGTTGTGACAAGGGGATGCGCTGTCACGGTCAAGACGAAAATCGCGGCGCGATAAATTAGAAAATACCTAAACGACTAGGCGTAAACCTTGACCCGTAATGACGTTAAGTGCTTATTCCAATGAATGTTAATGGTATTGGTAATGGCCAATGATGATGATGATGATATAGACAACATATATATTGTTATTCCCCGGATAGGTAGCACATGTGTGTCGAGTGATGTGAAATTTTTAATTTGTGTTTGACGAATGTGAACCAAGTGAATGCTACATGAAAAAATAAAAAAACGTGATTGTAGACCACTTAAAAAATTATGTAATTCAAAAGCGTAACAGAAACTTATGGAATAACAAAGTTGATTAAAGTTTTAAAGCGATGTGTTTATTTATATCAATAGTAATAAATGGCCAATGGCGAAAATACTCGTTATAATTTCACAGAGAGGTAGTTAGCAACATAGTTCATTATAATTGGGCATTGATGTTCAAGGTCGGACATTAATACAAATAAACGTCAGTATAGATCAATAATGATATTGCCATTAACGTGAATTAGCGTATTTTACAGTGCCATATATACCAACTGCAAGAGTTTTGAATTAGCACAAGATGGAATTAAGGGATTTTAATCGATCATGGCTAGACTTGGCAGCTCTTATAGGTGTAAACGAGCATTAATAAGTATTACCTCGTATTTCATCAATTTTAAAAGGAAATTTCCTAAATTCACAGTACGGAGAAAATATAATTCTGTAGTTTCCATCTGTAACTTACAATCAATGGGCATATAATTCCAGGCGCTAGGTCAATCTGCATTGAAAATGGGTTTTTATATTGATCTTATCCAGACGTTTCCAAAAGCAGAACAAAGTTGCGAAATAAAAGCTTCAATTGCTGGTGCTCTCAATTTTAAAGATCATTTACGAGGTAGCTTGATTAACAAAGTTTTGGAAAACAGATGTCTCGGCATACTTAATTGTTTTAAAATGGATTACGAAAAGTAGAGTTGGGCTTTGTACCTCGACTTGCTTTAAATTGATTTGGTTCAGGAAGTCTTCTTAAATTATAACAACGCGAGAAATATGTTTTAAACTTTTCGGAAGTTGCATGCTGAAAAATAATATTGCTGCTTATGAGAAAGATACATTAACAGCCAGTCTTATAAAGGCTACTAATCTGACGTTAACTTTAATTCGCTGTTAAAATAAACAAGAGCGCATCAAAATTTGTTTACTAGTGAATGAAATGTCATAAGCACTAACGTTTTGATGCGCTTTTGTTTGCTTTAACAGCGAATTAAAGTTAACGTCAGATTAGTGGTCTTTATAAGACCGGCAGTAAAAGTACCTACTATTCTTGGTTGATAGCGAGTTCTTTCTAGACACAACTATAATTAACGCAAAAAAGGAAACTTTTACTTAGTAACACTGAAAAATAATATTTATATAGTAAATAATATTTTTTCAGTTAACGGCCTGACTGCTATTAGTTTAATATATTAATTAATTTTAAAAGTCCGTTTGACTTGTACAACCATTTTTTAAGGTAATAATCGGCACTAGTGTAATCTTCACACCCGTTGTGTTAAACGAACACATTTGTTTTTTTTACAAAGCTGAATTTGAGTATTGTAATGCTGTACTTATTTTAACACCATCTGGGTTGCTTTGAATTTGTCCAACCCCACATTATATGTGTATTATCATTAATTTAAAACACCAACTTCGACATTTAATTATTGTTTAAACCATTTCGTTGTACCTATGTATCTTAAATTCATTAAAACTTTTCTACATAGATTTTGCTTCTGATATTTCGTCGTTTAGAGTGCTAATTGGGTCGAATTCATCGTTGCCACTGATGGCAACTGGCGACCATTTCGTTTTCACATTGTACCTGGAATAATAATTTTTCCTCATCTAAGAATTCGTCTTAGGATAGGACGAAAGACTATAGTTTTGTAGATCTATACTATTAATTATAACTGTGTTTTGTGAAAAAGCATTCAGTAAACTAAAACTACTTATTAAAGTCTACCTCTCTCAATTTTAGATTTGAAAAAAAATCGTTTTTGATGTATTAAAAATGCTAGAAGCTAAAGTTTAAAATTTCCCCAGTTTTAATTTGTAATTCAGTAAAATATACCTCTACAGATAAAAAAATATTGCAAAGAAAAGGGCACCAAAGTACTACTTTAGGTATTTTCCCATTATATCTAAAGCTGATATTATATGGCAAATGCATATTTTGTATAATTGATATTCAGGCGAAACTTTTTGCATATGTATACTAATTATGTGAAAACAAATAGTTTAAGCCAAGTTTCGTTTTGCATATTTTGCATATTTATACGTTTTTGAGCATACTTTCTGGATTTTGCATATTTGGTTATATTTAGCGATAATTTGTAATGTAATGAACTTTTTGAGATTTTTTGTGAAATTTACTATTTCATTAAACTTATTAATAAAAATTGTGAGTGTAACTAAGATATATACTTTCACTTTCTACCGCTGGAGTGTAGTGCTGTATCAAAATAAGCAGAAGAAAGGGGAAGTCCCTGTTAAAATCTTTGATTATATAAACATAGATTGCCAGCAACCCCCACTTTTCCCATACAAGCAATGTATAAGAGTGTTGGGTGAATAATAGTCTGGCGGGGTTGGGGAAAATCTCATTTTTATGTTGGCTTACAACGTGAAGTTGGCGTTCGCAGTCCATGTCAAACGTTAAAATGAATGACGGTTTTGAATAAAAATTAGAGAAATAAATATATCCATACAAAATAATTACAATTATTACATTATTTAGAATACGCCTACTTATTTTCAAAAAAATTAGAGCATATTATGTACATATATTATAACTTTGGGTGCATATACTCAACAAAATGTATACATGTATATGCGCATATTTCGTACATTTGAGTGCATATAATTATCAGCTTTAATTATATCTAGTAAATTCTTTTATGTTTGAAATTAAAGAACCCGATATTCATTAGTTACTAAGACCTAACGGAAGAAGGTACAGTGTTATCTTGCCCCCGGGTGCCAGAATTACTAAATCCAACTCTGCTTTGGCAATAAGTGAATGGGAATCTATGCTCCTATATTATGATCTCCAAGGTCTCCTAGCATAATTCCATTTGGTTTTTTCTTGTTGGATTATATAAAAGATGCTATTCACAAGGATGAGAAAATATCAAAACGTTAGAAAACAAAATTCAACAAGTGAAACTAACAGAAGCAAATTAATTCACCTAGCAAGAAGCATCCAACATCTAGCACAAACCTGTATGCAGTATTAGGAAAACAATCTGGAGCAGTATCTGTATTAAACACTGTAGAATAATTCTACTATAGAAAAATGCTTTTGACTCATATTGTTTACAATAACGTGTATATATTTAAAGCTAGCGCTGTTATTTATCTAAAAAAAAATTAAAATGGGTTCCATTTCCGATTAAACTGAAAGCACTGCTAAAAATGTATTTTAAAGTTTGAAATTGGCGTTACTGAAATTTTCTTCATGTAACCTGTTCTCTGTCTTTAAGTTACCAATGGTGGACCTGTGGCAACCTGTACTGTACGTTTTTCTTAACAGTGGTTATAGTGATTTACGTGCTAAAATTTCGTCTTAACTTTTTTATTGGTTGTGTTAGGTGCATAGCTTTGAAAACATTAAAAACTTAAGTATTATTTACTTACCGAAAAAAATAAATTGAATTAACAACCGCAAGACAGTGTTAACAAAACTTCACAATAATTAATTGACATAAAGCAATATGACATTTTAGGCATCTAGATTATTCTAGAGCAATTATTTCTGTTTATTTACTTTAACTTTTAATAGTAAAATGATGAAATAAAACATGTTCATGTTATACCAGCAGTGTGTATTTTGTAGAAAAATATTTGGCTTATTACTAAAAATTTAAATTTGCTTTAGAATCGTAAACATGAGTTAATAGAAGATATACATTTTTTATGTAAATTCTTATGGCAACAGTTAAATAAACATACTATATAATACCGAAACAAAGTTTTAAGTTTATTATCCTAACCACAAGCGGTTACATCCGATAAACTAGTTATAGATTTAACAACAGCATTAAAATTGTTATTAGGCTGAAACAACTTCAAAAATTGTGTAGAATATAAAAAAGTTATATAGTTGCTATACTTTCTTATTAACATCAGCGATTCTCAACCTCTGAGTGGCGGCCCAAATTGGGTCGCTGATGGTTTGGAATGTGTCGCAATATGCCGATTGATCAATGGACTCTTAAAATTTGTAAATTAGATTATACGCTATTTGAAAAAAATTACACGTAATTAAATATGAGATAATAGAATGCCAAATTGATCTTTTATTTAAAGTTTTGTTGAAATAGTATTGTACCCTGATATTCGTTTATTGTGTTACCACAAATAGATATTAATTGTATTTAAGTTGGTTTAGCAAACGTGTATTTTGTATGTATAGTGATTAAAGACTCCGTTCAATTATGATACTATATTTTGACAGTAGTTTTTCTTAGTCGCTATTTTGTTAAACTTACTTTGGTTTCATCATTTTATAACTGGTTTAATTATAAAAATTTACAAAATGAAATAGATATTTACATATTACCCTAACTGATACAGATTCAATTTTACAGGACCATTAAAATCATATTTTTAATGTAAGTATTCAAAAATTCAACTATGTCTGATTGAAATAATTGGAAACTATATATCTGAAAATGCAGAAAAAATCTTAAAAGATTTTGTTTCTCATCTCTGACTACTTTTATTATTGCCTTTCTCTAGAACCATTCCAGAGGTCACATACTATCTGAAAATATAGGTAAGTAATGTCCCAGCTAGTATTCTGAATGAATTTTCTCACGCAATTACTAAACATAAAACTTTGCCAACTACGTAGTAAAAATAATATTAAATTGTAAGTAATGTAAAACACTCGATATAAAAAATTCTCTAAAACAAGACTTATGCCTATTACTAGTTTAGACACAGAGGTTGCAGAAAATGTAAATTACCTATCAACATTTGGGTCGCAGCTGAAAAAGCTTAAGAACCACCCTAGTTGACTACAACAAACCGCCACAAGATATTGCAGCAACACAATAAATTTAACAACTAAACAGACACTTACCTCGAGAAAAACTTATTTCACACCACGTGACGTAACTTCTTGTGTAGCACGAGTGCTGCCAGCGAGCACCTGTGTAGCACTACCTGCAGTTTCTCTTCTGATCACCAACAGCTTCCCATGGCACGCCGTAACGCAGTATTGATGTCTATCTCTCTCCCCTTTTTCACTTGTTGCTTTCGCAAAGCTCTGCCGAGGCTCTAACTTCCCTTCCACACCTGTAGAATGCAAGCCCTCCCCCTACAGAATTAGCCAATAATATTCACGTGCTCGGATTTTTTGCTAAATGCGTCTCGAAGCTTTCGCGGCGATCTGCGTAGTGGACTCCACACGTAGAAAAATGTGTGGGCCGAAGAACTGTTTCAAAACTGCAGGCGTCTCTTCGCTCGATTATGCTTAATGCTGAATTTTGATAGAATTTTCGTTCGTGCAAAAGCCAATACGTAGAATGTTACCAGAATATATATTTCAAAGCGTGAAATTGTTCGGAGAAGGTAAGCAGTGACATAACATTATCCCATATTCGTATCGTAAAAATGTCACTTAATTGCACCTTAATATCTCGTTGTCCAATTTGATTTAAATTATCTTGGTCTTTAGTTGAACGAGAGTAGTTCAGATATGCACCAGAACTTACTTTCGAAGTTAATTATAACAAACTCCTGACTGCCTTCTAAAGCGAATAATTAATATTTTAATATATTTTATATATTTCTTTTTTTGGGTAACTTGCGGTGAATCTTGGGTGCGTTGTCAGTAGAATCAATCTTCTACTACTCAAAAAAGTAAATTCTATTCAGTTTGTTGGAAAAGCGAATGGTTTTGCGACATAAGCGACGAATTCATTCGATAAAAACGTTCAAGATTGTTTTTTCTGAAAAAAGACAACATAAAAAAATAAAAACCTTAGTTCAAGATGCGAGGGTTTAGAGAAGAAGTGTTATTTATTCAAACCACTACTTACTAATAGCTAAAATAACGGCATTACCCAGATGGAGCAACTCCAATCCAAGTAGAATTGAAAGCATACTTACTTCCGAAGTTAAGTGTCAAGCATTTATATAGAAACAAGTAACGAGGTCGATGCAGGATCATATAATATAAGAACCAGTATTTATTTATTTATTTAATTTGCACTCAGCCAACAGCCGTTAGGCCAATTACAGGCGTCGCTGTGCAGTTATGAGGACTTCCAACCCCACTAACGACTGTCATGATGTTGTATGACCGCCGGGACCAACTTTTTTCCGTGATAGCCGTACCACGAAGCGCCGAGAGATGCAGCCGTGGAACTCCCATCCAAGTTCTGACCAGAGACAGCGTTGCTTAACTCTGCTGATCGGACGTGGACGCTTGTTCAAGCTACACCACTCGGGATCCCCGTATACGAAAAGCAGACAATAAAGCGATGGGAAACAAGAAGAAACTACTAAAGGCAAAACTCTTAAAAGTATGGAACGAAGATTACCGGTAGCCATATACGAAAAGCAGAGAGTACCAATACAAGAAGTAAAGGATCGGTTATGATATAAAACGACGCTTACGATAGTTAAAACTGACGAGCGGTAAATTGGCACTTGTGGCACTTAACCCTAGAATTACTATGAGCTATGATATCTATGCTACCGAGTATTGCCGTTTGACGTGTAGGTACACTGGAAGCCTACACACATAACGCCAGATCATTTAAATTTATAATTAGAGTCTCTTGTGATTCGTGTTATACGTTTGGCAGTACTGAAGTGTACTGTCAGTCGATGTCAAATTCGAGCTTATTAGATTAAGTTTTGTTTGACATTTATTATTCAGATAAATAACATGTTCTCTTCAAAATACGTCAAAACATTATATGAAAGTCGTTCAGAATGTAAAACTATGGCTCCACGCAAAATTCCGGAAATATTAGATTACTTTTATGAAATTGTGTTATTACAAAAGTGTCGGCTCTTCCTGCTCCGTCTGAGCGGTTCTTGTCTTAAAACAAACAAATACCACACGTTTTTGCCCCAAAAATCCTGTTATGTGCAAAACATGCCCTTTCAACAAGTTTAGCGCATACAAAGGTAAGTGGTAATACACTTTCGATCGGCTTACGACTAGCTCAGCGTTAGGGACGGGTTTACCTAATCTCGACAGTACAGCTTCACTGAAAGGTCGTCTAAATTCGTTGCTTTACATTTAATTTGGGCGTCACTGCACAAACAAGCTAGATGTATAAAATCTACAGCTGACAGAAGGCTCTCGGTAAGAACATACTTAACTGAGTTATTCAATTTACACTCACTACACAAAACAACCCTTAAGGTCAGCTTCTTTTAAAAAATGTACAAACTATTTGAAGCCCACTATTTCCTTTTGTTTAAAAACTCAAGACATTTCGTAAGAAGGCAAACATTGATTAATTGAACTCAAAAAAATCCATTTATAACAAAAAAAATGACAATATACCCAGACAAAGAACCAAATATAGACGAATTCGTAAACAAAAACTACAATCTTGAAATAAAAATCAGATGTCGAAACCTTTGAAAGTCCAGAGCGGAGTTCGAGCACTACAGCTAACCTCGGCTGCACGTTATTTCAAAGTTTGCTCATGCATGAGTATAGACATTCATAAAATAATCACAAAATGAGACATTCAACAATATTTCTACACAAGAACAAAGAGAAATGTGAAAATGACGCGCGATTCCACAAATGTGTCACACGATATACTAAAACAAAACGCCTGGGTAGTCTGCTACCTTTAAGCTATATTTCTTTGCCAATTTATTAAATACCAGTTTCGGTGGTCCGCAAGTGCAAGTGCGTCAAATTAAAGTACTTTTTAATCGAGAGCTTTCAAATCCGACGCTTAGCCGAGAACTTAATTGAACGGTGCGGAAATCGGTAATCGGTAACTTCATCGACACATTTAGTCTCAAATTAGCGGCAATGTAAGGAGTTCTCAAATTCGACTGGAACACCTCAAAGCACACATTTATATTGTTTGAGATATGGGACACGAATTCCTTTGTGGTGTGACAACGCATTCTTATAGCGTCCAAGATGGAGCTACCTCCGTAAGAAAATTCTAAAACATTCTTGATTGTTTAGCATTAATACGCGTAATTCCGGCAATTACCTATAGGGACTCCCCTAGCTATTTACAGGCATCTCATCAAACTGAGGTTCGTAGCGACCACTACCGCTTGCGACTCAATATCGTATAGGAAGTCTGCAGGAATCTCTCATGACAGAAGTGTTCCAGGAAGTTGCAGCTAATTACAGAAGGTTCAAAAAGGTGGCGTTAATCGTTCTAATTATTAAGGTTGGTAAAACTGAAATTGGCAAATGGTAGAGGAAGATGCATCGTTCCCATTTAAATAAATTGTTTCCAATTTTTACCCCTGAAAAGTTACTCCTGACGTCATATGATGAGAGCCAAATTTTATAAATACAGCTGTCGAAAGCAAAAATTTGCAAAACTATTTAATATTATTTTAAAGTATGAGTGGAGAACAAGGCCTTTAAAACACGCGCGAGTTTTCGAGCACGACGGCGTAGCCGGAGTGCTCGAAATAGAGCAAGTGTTTTAAAGACCAGATATCCACGAATACTTTACGCTATTTTTTATTATACCTGCAATACTGGAAATAAATTACGCAGTAAAAACTTAGAAATAATTTTTGTCGTGATAAATCGATGGGGCATAATAATATTGCTACTATAGTTACGAGAATTGTTTACGTTTTTGTCGCGTCCAAGTCCGTTGTTGCATTCAGTCGTTTCCTTGACAACCTTTAAAGCTCGGCGAGCTTTAATCGCCTGTTTTCGCATGCTCAGGCGTGTTTTAAACGGCGATTCTGATACAGGTATAATAAAAAAATGGTTTTAACTTTTGCCGTGGCCGATTGTGAAAAATGGTTATCAACATGGTGATAAAAACCGAAGTGAAATAAGCTTTCATTTGGTCTCTCGAAATGCAAACATTCCCCAAAAATGGATTGAGTTGTGTGGTCGCAATCGTCCATTTAACGTATACACTTTTCGTATAGGTGCATTATTATTCACGAAGGAAGATTATGAAAGGAACCTTCAGGTAGAATTATTAAATTATACACCGAATGTAAAACAACTAATAGCTATTTAAGTAACAAGGAATGTAAGGACCTATTAACATTTGAGGTAGGCAAGTATAAGCGAAGACGAAGTCGCGGCTTGTTGCCTGCCGAAAATGTTAATAGGCGATACATTAAGAGTTATCTTATTATATTTTTCCCGCTGCTTATCGAAATTTTCCTAGATTTCTGAAAAAAATCGTTTGGTTTGTCACCTGTCACCAGGATTAGTTTTCGTGAGTCGTGTTACTTGTGAGTGCCCATGTCACGTGAACACTTGCAATTTATAAACAAAACGTCTAAATATGCATCTTGCTTTGCTAATTTTATTATCCTAGGAACTTAATAATATTAAGTTCCGTTGTCAAGAAAAAGCAGCAAACAAATATAATCACCGACTTACACGTTTTGTTACTAAGGCTGTATCACTGACTTACATGATCAGCAGCGGGAAAATGTCTTTTCTTGATCAGGAGGGGAAACTGCAATAGTCATTTTCTCCTCCTGATCAAGAAAAGACTTTGGAAACTAATAGCAATTACTTGCGGAATGTAGGACCACAGGTACCGATGGAGGTAAGAACTTTCTTTTTATTTTGTAATCAGAAAGAAACTATTATTACATGCTTGAAAAATACAATAAAAAAATTTAAAATGATTGTTACACTCATTTTGTGGTTTTGCATGCAATATTCGAAATAGCAAATTAGGTTTGACTTTTAAGGGTTTATTCAGTAAATTTTACCCTTAAATGGTTAGGCAACCTTATTGACATCTTTAATAAATTCAGAACTTTACAGTTTTATGCTTATCAGCTTGGGCCACACGTCTGCATTCCTGTAGTTTTTCTTCTTTTTTCAAATTTTGGAACTTTTGATATCCAGAGATTGTAGTCTGCTTTTGGCAAATTTTTGGCCATTTCATGCCAGTCCTAGTTCGAGTAAGATGGTCGTCCCTTGGGGTCTTTGCTTCGTTAGAGCATAGTTATAGCTCGCTCCGATTTGGGGAGGATTTGTGAGGCATCGTAACCTTGTTGAACGTTATGGTGACTTGTGTGATGCTGCCTGCGTCCGCTACGCACTTATAGATTTGTTTTGGGGTCCCGCTTTGGACTGTACTTTTAGGCTGCCCACCGTTTTTCAGGTTAGTTTTCTTCGGCTTGCTCCGTTGGTTTCGTTGTGTACCTAGAAATGCGCATTTTCAGCCTTTTTTACGTTACCCCTGGAATCTTTTTATTTTACTACCTGGGTTTACATTACTGTCTGGAGTTCTTTTACTGCGTGGGACCATTCATGTCATTTGGGGATCATGCTGTGCACGTGCGGGTTTACGAAATAACCATATATGCAGCCAGTAGCTGTCGATATCCCCCTGGCATCGCTGTTCCTGGGACGAGAGGCTCCCGCAGCCCGTTGCGAGGCTATCTTCACGGCACGTACCCCGCTCTCCAGCTGCTTGGTTGCTACATGCACCAGCCCTACACCTCGTGATGTGCATACCTGGAAGGCTTTGGTAGTGTTACAATTATGTATCTTTGTATGTGACCTATAGCTTTGGTATGGTAGCTTTTGTTTTATGATTTGTACTTATCTGCGTAACTATGGTTAGATTGATTAGAGTACTTACCAGTTGTTTCGGCAGCCATTTTAGATTGCATTAATTTATTGCTCGACCACTTAAGTAATCACTTTACCTGTACGTAAAAATTTAGTAGTATTTTAACCTCGTTTCGTTTTGTAATATATCCATCTGTCAATTTGGGCTGTGGCTACGTTACCGCCAGCGAGAATGTTGTTGAGATTAATTTGGTTCCCTCGCTTTTAAATTAAATTTTTTATGCGGGTTAGGAATAAACGCAAGTGAATTGCTCGATATACCAGTGAACCTAATATGATTTTTTATAGGTTATAGCACCCCTTGTAAAATCTTATAAACTGCATGTACCGCCCCGTCTAAATTCTGATTGCTGTAAAATCGACTTAGTAAGCCAACAATCGGAGTTGATCGTTGGCATCTCTTTATTCTTGCGCTGTTCGTACTCCAATTCCCGTCTTGGACCTCACTCTGCTTTACAGAGTCTATGTATTCATTTAGAGCTTTATATATTGGGTTGCAGATTTATTTAGACATGCCACGCTAAGTGTGGATCTCCACTTCACGAAGACTGCGTCTGAATTCGAAGACAGTTATACTTTTTTATAGTTTTTTGATTTGATATATGAATAGTAAGTACAATTAGGTGGTTACTAAGCATCTAACGCCCCTTTGGCTAATTCTAGTTTATGCAGCACTACCCTCTTTTATAGGTCAGACTTGCTGTGATATTTATAGGATATTTGTCGAACCTGTGATATATATATTGATTAGGTTTAGATTCCTCTTTGTCTCTTTGTGTTGCCTAGAAGTTTATGTTTACAATTTAATTATAGTCATTTTAAATTGATCTATTTATTTAATTTGGATATTCAAAATTATTTATGCTAGCTCTTGTAGATACACTCGACTGAAAATCATAGTTGATTCCTTTTATCTAGATTGCTTATTCTGAAATTTGATGTTCCGATTTTAATTATGACAATTCAAAACTTCTGTCAACTATTACGTCAAACTATTTCGGAACATTTAATTACAGATACTTAATCGTTACATTTGTTATATGACAATATCAAATAGTAAGTGCTTCCTTAATTAAAATTAATTCACTTTAATCTTTATTTTATTTCAGTTCCTATGTAATGCCTGGATTGACCCACCTTTCATCCAACTTGGCACTCCTCTGCTGAAACTAATTCGTCCCACCCTGCAACCTATCACTCCACAACTGCTATGTTCAATACCTCGATGAAAGCCTAATCTGTCCACCAAACTGCCAAAAATGTTCAGAATCAGGATCCGAATTAACCCAGGAACCAAGCTTGCTCCGTGCATCTACCTACACAGCTCCACCACAGCAAAAATCCAAACAGACCTCATACATAGTTAAGTTACTTTAGTACTCAATCCAAATCGTTCATTTAAATTCCGTTCAGAGCTGGGCAAATTACTGTTAAAAGGTAATTAATTACTAATTACCAATTACCGCCCAATGTAGTAATTTAATTACCAGAGATTCAATTACTCACAGGAAATAGTAATTCAATTACCAATTACTTAGTAATTGTAATTGTACAACATCAATTACTTTTTCAATTACTTTCAATAAAAATTATTGTCATATAGTTGTATTTAGTAGAATTTTCTTGCAAGTTGCAACTATCATTAGTGTCGTGTCGATTCGTAATCGTTATCTAAAAATGCTTAATTTTTATGTTTTGTTAACTATAGTAACCTAATACTTTATCACTCTTGAAATTTTTTGATAATTAAATCTTCTAGCTACATGCACCGATCACCAAAACCAAAAGTTTTTAGTTTGTTTTGATGTAAGATGTAAGTAAATAAATAAATGCAAGGATAACAATTATACAGGGTGTCCCAAAAAAATGGGACACCGATTTGGAATAGATTCCTTAGGTTATAATAAACCGATTAAACCTAATACACTTTAGTACAAAGTCCCTTCAGTAAGAAGGTATAGGGACTTGGAAGTTCAAATCTATATATTTTTTTATATTAGTTTCCACATAAGTTATCACTAAAGTTGAGCTTTTTGTCACGATTATGTATTTAGTTGCCGAGGCCAGAAGGGCCAAAGCAAATAAACCACACAAGGATTGAAATGCAACTCCCAGTGCCCAGGGGTAAATTGTTTTTTAAAATCGAGAAATCGCGAAGTTACAACATTTTAACCAACTTTTATAGGTTACGTTCATGTCGGTTGACGTTTACCTATCGCCCAGCCGCCTACAAAAAGTTGTAAAACAATGGATTACTTCACTGCCGATTTCTCGTATTTTATTTGACGATTTCACCGTTCTTCACTGCCAATTAAAAAAAAAAATTCGAATATGAAGAAATGTCGAATTTAATATTGGCTAGATTTTGTAATGATATTAGAAAAAATAGCACGCTGAATATGTTATAAAAGTGATTTTTCCATGTTCGTGATAAATTAAGCCACTCCCTTTGCATCACTCGCTCGTGAATTAAACGTTGAAAAACTTTCACTTTTCTTAACTTGTAGAACAATCTATTATTAAATACGCTTAACATGAGGCTGAATAACAAAAATATATAACTTACCTAAGTATACAGGGTGAAGCATTGGATTTCTTAAGTGTTTGACAGCAAATTTCTATTTAGATTTTGTAGAAGAACGATCCAATTGGCGCAACTTGGGCATTTTTTGTTGGATCTGTTTGAAAATACTTTTTTTTACCCCTTTATACGAAAGTGACATTTTCTGTTGCCTGTTAGGGGTATAGGAAAAATAAATATACGTTTGGGTCCCTGGTTGGTTTCCAATGGCAGTGGAAGGGAATAAAATTGACTGCCGTAACCATTAGAGACGGGAGACAATGTGATTATTATTAATAATAAATCAACTAGCCTCCTGGTTTTCATATTTAAATATTTTTGAATGCAGCTGATTACAAGAGATAGTCTCATCATAAAATGTAAAAGTGTTGTATGTATAACTCTGGACTAAAACGTCATTTCATCCCTTGCATGATTACAATAAATTGATTAGGTACTGTTCTCGCAAACTCTGAAGAACTAAACTACATCTGCGGCATCGAATGATACATTTTCCTCCCTAGTAATACCAATAGTTATTAAAAATGTATTAGGTAACTTCTGAAATTATAAAACAAAATATCAATTTCGTGTTGATCAGGCACGATTGAAAGTTGACAGATGACTGATAAACCCAGTTGAAAACGGCTGATTGAAATAATTTGGTCAAGTACGTAACAATGAAGTTATTTTTACATTCAAGTGACCTTTATACTATGTGTTCAAAAAGAAATTACATAAGGGTTGAATATGGCAATTTTTAGAATTTTCAATCGCGACATCAGCGTATAATATAAACTTATGACAGCAACAACAGTGATTATGTTAATGAATTCTAAAGCTTGCTGTTGCCAATACTTTTATATTCCATGGCCAACCCTTAAGTAATTCCTTTTTGAACACACCGAATAAGAAAATTACTGTGAACGCTCGACAATTAAATTGCTCAGGTTGCTTTCATATTTTTACTTCAAATTTCAAAATGTTATTAACATCTTTAATAATACCTATTGATTTTAAGTTTAGGGAAATAAAATATCAAATTACGTAAATTGGATCACTATACACTGTTCTTTTAAAAAACTAAATGGAATTTTGTGTAAAATCATTAAGAAGCCAATATTTGAATGTCTCGTAATTAGCAAGGGTTTTTTAAATAATAATCGAAGCTAACATACTGCAGCCAGTATAAAAAGCAGCATATGAGCAAGAATGCGGTAAACTTATGCGGCGTCGTTTTAAAATTACCATACGCCATAATGCATTTTTGAGCCAACTAGACATGGGATTTTGCAATTAGGTACATTTTATATATGTGTTTTCCGTTGTTATCGGATTTTGTCCGTTTAATTCAATTCCTCACTCAAAAACATAATTTTCTGGACGTAACGTCTGTTACACTTGCACGGATCGTTTAAAGCAAGCAAATTGAAATGAATAAATAATCATTATGAACCAATATCGTCTAATGAATCTATTTAAAATTATTATTTTACCGTAGGTATTGTAAGCTGTAATGTACTTACCGCAAATATTCTTATAGCGTCTTACACTTAGCGTCTCTCACAATACAGATTGTCATAATTACAAGTTACAGATACACGCACTAATGTTCGTGGACGCGTCATACAAAATGCAAAAGTTGCTGTTATTCGACTCGTCAGAGGAAATAATAAATTATATTGCGCGGGGAATACCCTGCAATTTGCTTAATATGTAACCTAATAAGAACTTATTTTTTTTATGCGTTCTGGAGATCTAGCACCCTATCGAGGTCAGTAATTCTGTAATTGAAATACCACAAAGTAATTCAATTACCTCGAGTAATTTCAATTACCACAAGTAATTCAAATACCTATAAAGTAATTTAAATACTTTAGAGTAATTTAATTACACGAAAGTAATTGAGTAATTGAATGCAGTAATTAATTACTTTTAAAAAGGAATTTTCAAGTACTTTCTAACAAAGATGACAATTCCCAATTACAATTACCGCATTTTGAAAAGTAATTCAATTCCAAGGCAAATACACAAAAAGGAATTTAATTAGTAATTTAATTAAAAAGTAATTAATTACTGCCCAGCTCTGATTCCGTTACAGCTTAGCACCAAGAATACAGACCAGAAACAAGCCCCACAAATACGCTTACTCTATCAACGACTTCCCTGTAATCCTCTTCTTTTGTAAATTTTTACCTGTTATCTAATTCAATGAATGCCAAATGTCAAATGAAATCCCACAATAAATCCAATTCAGTAGCTCCCTCCTTTTATTTGCATTTATAGATTATAAATGTTTTAGTTTAGTCTTCTCACCACATTCTTTATCTTCCTCCATATAGTCTGCATACCTTCCATTATTTTTAATACTTTATATTTTCACCTTTTTTAATACCACGCAAATTTTATCTTAAACTGTTAACCCGTCTACATGCCAGAAATGTTTTTAAAACTTCAAATAGGGTTTATTTATTAATTTCTTATTACAAATATTGGTTACATGCTTTTCGTTTTCAAATTTTCTATATCAGTAGAAACAAACTTCTTAGCGATTTTACTTATTATTTTCTCTATCCAACACACTATAAAAGCTTTTTATTTGATTACTACCTACTACGTTCAATAGTCTATTTCATCCTTTTCCCAGTCAACAGCGTGAACTATTCTGTAACCACACGAGCTGTGAAGAGTTTTGATATTACTATATACAGAGTGTAAATAATCTTTTAACAATTAATGGATTTTTTAAACATAAGGACGCCCACAAGTATACAAGAGAAGTCAAAAGCAGAGGAGAAAGATTAATCATAGACTACCTACTAATCCAGAGAGCAAGCAGGGGTAAAGTAAAGAACGTAATAGTAAGAAGAGGAGCAGAAATTGGTAGTGATCACTATCTACTAGTATGTAAAATATGCTTGAGACCACACATCCCAGAAAGTAATAAAGCAAGCAAAATAGATACATCAAACACCACACAAGAAGCAATAAAATCATACAAGTTAACAGATGGGAAAATAGCACAAAAATGCAGAGAAAAGCTTGAAACAAGGTTATTAAATACACAGAACTACATCCAAGGAAAAGATATAGAACTCAAGTGGAGCTGGTATAAGAAAGCACTGGTACACACAGCTAGAGAGGTATGTGGTACAATACGAACAAATAGGAATAAACATACCAAGCAGTCGGCATGGTGGTCCGATAAAATCAAACGTGAGGTAAAACTCAAAAAGGACAAATGGAAGCAATACTTAAAAGAAAGAACACGAGAAAGTTATGAGAAATATAAGAAACAAAGAGCGGAAGTGAAAAAGGCTGTAAGACTAGCAAAGAAAAAATCGGACACAAAGCAAAAGCTCTTTTATAAGACTCTTAAGAATGCAAGAACGGAAAATCGACAACCTGGGACTAAACAAGTCAAAGATAATAATGGGAAGGTTCTTACTGAAAGGAATCAAATAATGGACAGATGGAGGCAGTATTTCGAAGAACTCCTAAGCACGGAGGAAGTAGAGGAGGACGAGGAAGGGAAAACAGATGAAGGCAAAGAAGAAGACCAAGTGGCAGAAGAACTACAAGTAGAAGAGCTGTCAGAAGCGATAAAAGTACTTAAAAAAGGGAAAGCAGCAGGTCATGATTGAATAACGGGCGAAATGCTGAAGAATATGGGACCTATAGGATTAGACACATTAACATCAATATTCAACCAAGCTTGGAAGGAAGGAAAAGTGCCCCTAGATTGGAAAATTGGCATCATAGTCCCAATTTTCAAAAAGGGTGATAAGCGAGAGTGTGAAAACTACAGAGGGATCATCCTACTGAGTGTACCATCAAAGATATATGAACGTATTTTGGAAAAGAAATTAATGAGACAAATAGACGGATCATTAGAGCAGTCGCAAAGCGAATTCCGAAAGGGGCGTAGTATAAACGACCATATTTTCACAATCAAACAAATCGCAGAAAAGTCCCTAGAAAGAAGTATTGAAATGTACCAAGCGTTTATAGACTTAGAAAAAGCCTTCGACAGAATCTCGAGAACCAAAGTCCGAATAATCTTAAAAAAAAGAAAAGTGGAGCATAACCTAGTATCAGCTATAATGTGCCTGCACGAGGAGAACAAAAACTATATAAGAACGGACAATAGTCAATCAGAAGAATTTAAAATAAATAGCGGACTAAGGCAGGGAGGAGTACTAAGTCCTATACTTTTCAATATAGTTCTAGACGATATAATGAAGGAAACACGGGGAAAAACGGCAAAGATGTACATTGGACACAGACACATGAAGCCAATATACTTGGATGAATGTGCTTTTGCAGACGATCTGGTAATATTCGGCCGAAATGTAAGAGATCTACAAACCTGGAATAAAGCACTGATGTCAAGCAACATGAAAATAAATGTAGAAAAAACAAAAATAATGGTTACCAGTAGAGACAGTCCATACATAAACATTACATTGAATGGGAAGACACTAGAACAAGTAGATACGTTTAAATACTTAGGGGTAAACATCAGCAACAAAGGACAACACGAAGCGGAAATAAACTCAAGATTGGAAAATACATCTAGGCTATTCCACAGCTTACGAAATACATTCATAAGGAAAATAGAGATCTCAGAGAAGACCAAAATGACAGTAAAGTTGTAAAACCGAAATTTAAATACCGCCAAAAGTTAGTGCATGTTCGATAACCATATCAGATTTCCTTAGAATTTAATGCCCGACGCGTTAGCGGAGGGCATTAAACACACAAGGGAGGAAATGAACCTTTGCTCCAGAGATATATTGTAATGGTCTTATGCTTGAGGCTCTACTCTGCTTGCAGTACAGTTTAGAAAACAAGTCAATAAGCACAGAGTTGGGGTGTTTTATGTAGCTGCAATACTAAGCTTAAATTTCATTCAGTAAATGCATTGGAAAAGAGATTAATAAATGAATTGAGAAAGGAAAGCGAAGGGCAAAGCTTGTTTTTCACAGGGTTGAAGTCCAAGTTCAAATTAATTAAATATTAGGTTTGGGCAGAATGCATAGCCAAACCAAAAGAAATAAATAATCATAAAAAGGTTTGCTATAGGGATGGGCGCGTGACGTGAAAACAGTCGTGTCACGTCGTGTCACGGCGTGTCACGTCGTGAACGTGACTAATATTTGAAAATCGTGACGTGAACGTGAGTGAACGTGAGTGAAAATTTCCAAGGCGTGATTCACGTTTCACGTTAATTTCACGTTAAATATTTAGTAACGAATAAAAAACTGCAGGGTGCAGCAACTTTTAAACGTCATTAAATCACGAATTTTGCCAAACAAGTTACATTATGTGGCTTTATTTTTGGACCTTAATTATAAATCCTTAAAGTTCATACCTTCACATAAACGAGAAGATATTCCTTCGACTGTAAAGGAAATGCTAGAGCAAATCCAAATTAACTCAAAACTGGTACATCAGCATCAGATTCTTATTTTTCTACACTTAGAGATAGCTCTGACGATGACACATCTATTTATGATGATGTCGAAACAGAACTAAATTACTATGTTAAATTAAAATGCGGAAATCTAGATGACATTTTAGGATTTTAAAAAACAGTGTAGATACGCGACTGTTAAAAAAATTAGCCCGAGAAATTTTAAACATACCGGCAAGTTCTGCTACAAGCGAAAGAGTATTTTCTACAGCTGGGCGAATTTTAGAAGAGCGCAGAACTCGACTTACCGCTCAAAATGTTGATTACATATTATTTTTAAATCAAAAGTTTAATGTGTAGATGAACTTATTATTCTAATAATAGTAATTTATTATACAAGACGATAAAGTTAAATTTTATCCACGAGTGAATCGTTTAACGTCGAGACGAAATCGAGACGTTAATGATTCAAGAGTGGATAGAAATAACTTTATCGTCGTATATAATACAATATTTTGTTCTATAGCAAGAACTTGAACAATTTAAAAAGAAAATAAGGACAGTCAATCACATTTCAAAATGTCAGCAGCTAGATTGGGTTGCTACGATAATACGAAGCTGTCATATTTAATTTAAAGAAAAGTTAAAAAAAATTAAATTACTTTATCTATCCTTGATGTTAAAGTGTTACTTTGTCTACCCTTGCTGTTAAAGTAAAACTTGACCTTTTATTTTGAGTTGATAAAAGCACACTTTAACATGAGCTATAGAAAAAAAGTAATTTTTTGTTTTGTATACTCGGCTTAACGCTGAAAATGTTAATTACGTTTTATTATTAAACCAAAAATGTATTGTGTAGATCTGTAGATGAACCTATTTTTAGAAAAGTAATGTTTTGTTTTGTATACTCGACTGTAACACTGAAAATGTTGATTACGTTTTATTTTTAAACCAATTTATTCTGTAGATGAACTTATTATTTTAATAAAAGTAATGTTTTGTTTTGTATACTCGCCTTAACGCTTAAAATGTTGATCCTTGTACGTAAAAGTACTTTTAAACCTACGAATTAAAAGTGTCGCCTAGCAAGATATACCGTCTGTACTAATACCAATAACGCAAACGTCAATTCCAATGACAGCTTTTGGTATTAAAAGTAATGTATTTGAAGACAGCTGCAAGAAATGTATTTGCGAGAAATCAGTATTTATCCCTTGTCGTAAGTTATTGTAGTCAATTTTCGTTTTTTTCTTTTATGTCAACTATTCTGATTGCAACATATCACGTAAATTATGTCAAGTGCAAAACATATTTTTAGTTCTCTTTAGGGTTTTTTTTCATTGGTTTTAAATTTGAACATTCTGTTCTATCTGAATTTAAATTTTGAAATAAAAGCTGCGTGTCACGCCGTAAACGTGAGTAAACGTGAGCGTGAACGTGAGTGTTTAAAGCAAGCGTGAAACGTGCGTGACGTGAGCGAAAACTCACTCACGCGCCCATCTCTAGTTTGCTATATGTAGGTCAATGAAGCTAAGCAGGTCAAGTCGTGAACAATCTAAAAAGGTATAAGAATCCTGAAAAATAATAATGTTGCAACGAGTAATTAAGAAAGCAGGCATAAAGACATAAAATAGCAATTGTGAGAAGCAAACAAGACAGGATAAAGCAAGGAAAAAGTAGACAGCAAGACAAGACAAAAAGCGAGCGAAAAGAAGGCAGATGGACATCGAAAGCATTTATGAACGAAGTGAACGCTTTAAAGGGATCAGTGCAATTACGCGAGTGAACAGAGTAAAGCAAATAATAAAACGTGTAGTGGCGCAAAAAGACATCTTGACAATTAAAAATGGAGACAATATTTTATTTATAAGAAAAGTTTAAATTTAATAATTTGTAAGTAAATTTATTTCAAAATGTAATTTATTTGAACTTGGATGATTTCCGTCTGTACAGTATTAGATTAGCATTTGTTTATATCGGACTTCATCAGATAACAATTGAATAAATTATAAGATTGACATGTAAATTTGTGCTCCATATTTAATTGAAGTTTCTACATAATAAATAATCATTTTTATCTACAGGAATTATATCATTGTGTTAAGCAAGTGGTTTAGTTTATATGTGAATGTTTGTGGTAATTTCCCCAACAATAAATAATTTTACCAAGAACATCTTCGAGAATACGTTCGCCACCCACGTCACTATTACGAAGAAGAATTCCAGACAAAAAGAGGGTCCAAAGCCAGGGAATTCTACTGCGACGCATCAGGCAGGAGTGCAGAACACCGACCAGCAGCACAGACACCGGGGGAAACCGTTGCAGAAGAAGATATTAGCTGGGCCCCTTTCCGATCACCGAACGAAGACACCTTAAAGTTTAAGGTACTGTAATAAGCTAAATATCAGTGTGAACATCCAGAAATTTGTGTGCATGCGAGACAATACCGTACTGAACAAGATTAAAGCATCTTCAAGCCTCCAGCGAAAGTGCTTTTCAAATTATTAGCCAGAGTCCAAGTGTGAGGTTAGGTGGAGATTAAACAATTGCAGAAATTGAGTCGGAGTCCCTTCTGACATCATAAGACAAATTAATTTCTGAAACAAATAAGGATAGTAACCGCCAAAGCACTACGATTTAAATAAATGTCTCTTCAAATGTTCACAAATTTGATTTTAAAGTCAACATCACTTGCAGCACAATAACAACCATTTTTGTAATTTTGACAGCCGTGCATACATTTGCGGCGGCGTATTTGGAACTAATTCGGGTGGCCAGTAGCTCACCAATTTAGGTATAAATTTACAAATTATTAGGAATTCACCCCTTTGAATAGAGTTGATTGTCTACCGAGCTAGCGTTACAATAATAAATTGCAGATAAATAAAATATACAAAGGGCATAATACTATTTATTTGGGCCAAGTAAATTAAAAACACAAAACAATCTTATTTTACCTAAGTCAAGTCTTGAAATTATAATTGCTAAAAACACATATCATAAGTGGTGATATCAAACCATAGCAATAACGTATGTTTCATAACTTTTGGCACAAAATATAAAGTCAAATATTTTTAACACAGCCAACTTTTATTAGAAATTATTTTTTTCTTAAAATAAGTGGACTGTCTGAGAACATTATTTAATTATTTAGTTATACGTAACGGCCCGTGCTGTTTCACGAGGCGCAATTTTCTTCGGACATCTCTCATAGTGGTCTAGGCGGCGGCAACATAAAAAAGATTGCACACCACACTAAAATTTTGTCAGAAAATTTTGCTTCTTTTTGAAATCTCTCATTGTCTGGACATTCCTCTATATTATCAATATGAAATCCATTGATGCCTTTGATTTCTGAGTTTCCCAAAATAAAGTATTTCTTGGCGTGCATCGCAATCAACTTGTTTGCAAAACGAATACGCCGAAGATTACAGCAACATCGGGGTATTCTCTTTTGCTGTATTTTTTACCACTTCTGGCCAAAATTCTAAAAATGGTGGTGTCAGAAGTCCGATCCTCCCTGGCTAGTTTCCTTACAGACACACCAACCTTATTTTTAGCACTTCTTGCCACTCTTCTGCACTGCGCCGAGGGGGGGTGAACAGCCTTGGTCTTCCACTTTTCGGAAGGTGCGTTCAAGGGATACCCTGTTCGCATTCCGAAATGGTTCGATATGCGGTCCTAGCTGATATATCTTGGTTTCGAAAAATACGCACTATTTCAGCTTTAGGCATTTGCCCAACTAAATTATAAATACTTTTTCTAATTTCCAATTTGTATGACATTTTTCACAAACTGACAACGATACCCATATGTCAAATTGAAGCCTAACAAACAAACATACTTTTGTTTGCAAATCCATCTCGATAAGTTGCATAGGTATCTCATTTGAGCTACCTTGCATTTTTTGACAAAACTTATGAAACATACGTTATATATGATTTTTTATTCAAACGCATATTCAATTGCGTGAAATTTTGCTCTAGGAAATCATTATAGTGATTCTAGATTTCTGTAGTGACATTTTGTCTAATTTCCAAATCAACATAACGTTGTAAAGCTTTGGTGTGATATCCATGGAGAAATAAACACAAATGCGGGAGCAAAAAAATATTAGCTTCCGCCGGGAGTCAATAAAAATTGGCTCCCGCTGGTTGGAAATTGACAGTTTTGTTTTCTAAAACTAGGGAGCAAAAGCCGACTTTCTATACAGTGAGTAGAAAAAATCTATTTTAGTTTTCTGTTACTATAGAAATTGCATGGTTTGTTGCTAGATTGTAGCGGGCTAGTTTGTGTCACCTTTGTAGTTAATAATTACGTTGCTAGATTTAAGCCAAACTGTATTTATTATAGGTATTGTAATAATTTGATTAAAACGAATTATGTATTTAAAACATGCATCGAGTGTTTCACGCGGCAAATTCTGCTGTGCAAACAAGTTGATGCCGTCGTTGCGGTTATTAATAACGGGTGTTCATAAACAGTCGTCATCCCAGTTGCTTTGAAAAACAAAATGTTATATCTTTGATTAATTCGTGCAACACAATGAAACGTCATTGAGTACTGTCATAGCGCAGTTTTTCTCAATTATAATAGACATACGTTTTTGAAGTCAAAACCTACTGGGATGACGACTGTTTATGAACACCCGTTAGAACAAAGCAAGTTGTGCGCGAACAAAGGCGCGGGGAGCAGTCGCTTGCTAGTAGGCCAAACAAATGGGACTCCATGCGAAGCATTAAAGTGCGACTAAGCGATTAAGTGTTAGCTTGTGTTAGGAGCAGTCGATGTATAGTTATCCTTAAGCCGAAATACAGCCTCTATATCCCAGATATCCACGTTGGAAACAACATCGAGGTACCGATAATTCTTCGTAGCAGGAAGCCGCTATTCTAGCTTCAAAGAAGCACTCAATCTTGTCAGTGTACGAGATTATTTGGAGCAATTATAATGCAAGGTTAGTTCCTATAAATAATGTCTACAATCTAATGCATCCAGCAAACTGTGCGAGTAGAATTATAACACCAAATTATGCAGGAATTTCCACAAGTTGCGCAATAGTTTCGATGAGCAATTAAATGCCTAAAAGCAACGGTGCTAACGGCTTGGCCCAACGAAGTCAAAAATTAAAAACCTTTCTAATACATCAAAATATAGACGTCATGTTTATCTCTGAAACTCACTTTATAAGCAAAAGTTATCTACGTGTTCCTGACTATTCCATCTATGTTACACCACACCCTGACAATACAGCCCATGGAGTCTCCGCTATAATAATAAAAACTTACATAAAACATAATGAAAATGAAAGCTTCTCAAAAGACTTCATTCAAGCAACCACCGTTATTGCACATGATGATCTTGGACCCATCACGCTATCAGCCATATACTCACCGCCAAAACATAAAATTACAAAAGAATAATATAAGCAATATTTCGATACTCTTGGCAACAGATTTATCAGTGGAGACGATTTCAACGCTAAACACCCGTGGTGGGGATCCAGAGTAAATATACTTACACCAGGAGGAAGGCAACTCTACCTAGCGCTATTACAATAGCTATTTATATATCTAGGGAGCAAAGGTATTGATTTCCTCCCGCGTGTGAATTTAATGCCCGACGCGTTAGCGGAGGGCATTAAACACACAAGGGAGGAAATGAACCTTTGATCCAGTGATATATATATGATTTTTTCTTCGAATGCATGTTCTATTGCGCGAAATTTCAAAAATGTTGCTTTAGTAAATCATTACAGTGACTCTAGATTTCTGTAGTGACATTTTGTCTAATTTCCAAATCAGCATAACGTTGTAAAGCTTCGGTGTGATATCCATGGTGACATAAACACAAATGCGGGAGCAAATAAATATTGGCTCCCGCCGGGAGCAAATAAAAATTGGCTCCCGCTCGTTGGAAATTGACAGTTTTGTTTTCTAAAACTAGGGCGCAAAAGCCGACTTTCTATACAGTGAGTAGAAAAAACAATTTAACACCATTATCTACGGGTGAACCAATGTACTGGCCTGCAGATAGAAGGCGCAAGCCAGACCTCTTAGACTTCTGTATAGCAAAGGGCTTACCACAAATACACCTAAGCATACAATCATGCTTCGACCTCTCTTCCGACCATTCCCCCTTAATTGCTACAATGGAATGCTAACATTGTGCAAAAAGCGAGATCAACTACGCTACACAATAGTAAAACAAACTGGACTCTATTTAACCATATACTAAGCAATAACCACCTCAAATTCTCACTTAAAAGCTAGGAAGAACTAGACCTAGCTGTTGACTTGTTAACCCAGACTATTCAAGAAGCTGTATGGTCAGCAACATAAAAAATAAACAACAAACTGCAACAAAGATCATGTTCTGACACAGCTAAAAAAATCCTAGAAAAACGAAAATTAAGAAAACAATGGCATACAACGAAATCTCCTCAAGACAAAACCAGGTACAAGAAGGCAACAAAAGAATTACAAATATTACTGGAAGAAGAAAAAAATTAACTCATTCAAAATTACCTGCACAAACTTTCCTCAACCAAAGATACCAATTACTCTCTTTGGAAGGCGACGAGAAACATCAAACGTCCCCGACAGCATAACTTTCTAATCAAACTAGAAAGCGGCAAATGGGCTAGATCAAATATAGAAAAGACAGAAGTATTTGCTAAACTCCTTGAAAAAACTTTTACCCCATTCCCGAGAATAATCACTGAAAATGAGGAAGAACAAATCCATACGTTCTTAGATTCGCCACTACAAATGGAAATCCCACTAAAAAAATTCAAGATCTACGAAATCCAACAAATAATAATCGACACAGATCTCAATAGCGAAAAAGCTCCAGGGTGGGATCAAATCACAGGCAAGGTACTAAAGAAACTCCCAGAAAACATAATTCGAGACATAACGGCACTCTTCAACGCAGCCTTAAGATTAAATTACTTTCCAGCTTCCTGGAAAATCATACCTATAGCAAAACCTGGCAAAGATCCTGAAAGCGTAGAGTTGTACAGGCCGATCAGTCTCCTGCCAACAATATCGAAGGTTTTCGAAAAACTCCTGCTTAAAAGACTTAAACCAATGCTGGAGCAAAAGCAACTAATCCCTGAGCATCAGTTCGGATTCAGAGAACAGCATGGAACCACTGAACAAGTACACCGAGTAGTACGTCATATAAATACTGATATTGAAAAAGGCAGATACTGCTCAGCTGTATTCCTCGATGTGTCAAAACATTTGATAAGGTTTGGCACTCAGGACTATTATACAAAATCAAAAAACAACTACCACATAACAGTTACCTTTAATTAAAATCGTACCTAGAAGATAGACAGTACTATGTTAGGCATGATGACTAACAAACAAACCTAAAATCAATCAAATCAGGAGTCCCACAAGGAAGCATACTAGGACCAATCTTGTATCTGATCTTTACTACCAATCTCCCAGTTCTATAAGGGACATCGGTAGCAACTTTTGCTGACGAAACTACGGTGATTCATCACACAGAGATCCTGCAATTGCATCTAATCTTGTTCAAGAAAATATTAAAGAAATCGAGAAATGGATCAAAACTTGGAGGATCAGGATCAATAAACAGAAATCTGTACATGTAGCTTTTACCACGAAAAGATCAACCTGTCCACCTCCACCTCAACGAACAAGCTACACCCCAAGATACAAAAGCTAAATACTTAGGTATAACCCTGGACAGAAAGCTAACCTGGAGGCCTCACATTCAAACAAAAAAGAAGCAACTAAACATCAAATTAGGGCAATTGTACTAGATAATCGGAAGAAAGTCGCAACTCACACTTGAAAATACAGTGCTCGTGAATAAAGCAATATTAAAGCCTATATGGAGTTACGGACTCCAGCTATGGGGCTCTGCTGCAAATTCTAACATCGAAATAATAGAAAGATTTTAATCTAAAGTTCTACGTCAAGTTACCAACGCTCCATGGTTTGTGACCAATGCGACACTAAGAAGAGGCCTACAAGTACCCACAGTTAAAGAGGTGGCCAAACAACTCAGTGAGACATACAGTGCTAAATTATCAGTGCACCCAAATCAACTAGCGCGTAGACTTATCGACGAATCAAATGACACTCATAGCGTTGCGATTCAAACCCGTGGACGTAGCAAATAGGTTCCAGTAGCAGCAAACAAGTATTAGATAAGACGTAGTTGTAAAGGCACGAGTTACTGGATGACCTGCCTACATGATATGTTTTTGATTTTGTTATCAATAGTGTTATCTCATTTGCTTAATGTCCTTTGGACAGATTGTAAATTGCCTTGGAGTTAAATAAAAAAAAAGCAACGGACGCTTGCCGGCTGAATCAGCGCTTCAGTACAAAGCGCTTGCATGATTCTGCTGGTGTATCGCGACAGCTGATTTCAAGCGACCGAAGGCAGAGCCGTAGTAATTGAGGAATTTAGACATTATTAGCACTGTTGGTTTTTTAACTTGGCTTTGATAATTAATAAGCCACACCTACACTTAAGGAGTGTACTCAAGCATGTAGATTCAGCATTAACCTCGTGGACAATTCTCAGCAATTGTTGATAGCGTCTAACATTTCTATATTACCATTGTGATTTCGTTTTATGTATTTTCAATTTTTCATGCATGTATGTTAGTTTCCAGAGTATATGTATTTGTATATAAACTGTTTTGTTTTTATTCCTAGCAGGACTTGCAGGTATGATTAGAGAATTATAGGTGATAAGAAGCAGGCCGGAACAAGCCATATTGATGTTGTCCTTAGCCATTCTGGGGTAAGATCGGGTCTTGTGCTTCTGCGACTGGGTTAACTAGCAAACAAAAGGCAATCTAAATTCATACTAAAGTATAATATAGGGCACGGAAAAACGCCGCGTTAAAGTTTACGGTCCACAACGCAAGGGCTAAATACAAGTACCATTACAAGATTTACTGAAAACTAATTTTAAAAATAGTTTGCTTTATTGAATACCTCTTCGAATGCAATTCTTAGCCAAAGTTAAGTAGATCAGACTATTTCCCAAATAAGATGACACGGAAAATAATACGGCTCGTTTAGGTGATACTTTAAAAAATTTAAACTGTCAAACAATTGTCATTTTTTCCGATGCTAACTATGGAAACATCGTGTTGTCATATTGTCACTTAAATAATCTCGAAGGGAATTTTTCTTGTTTTTGCCGCTTTAATGCTTAACGTTATTGGTCGAAATTTAAAAATTGGTCTATTTGGTATAAGGGAAATAGTCTAAAAAAAACTTCATTCTTTTAAAATAATCGCTTGAATATCTTCTAAGAAGATATGAACTGATATTTTTTTTGATTGGCCAATAAACATTAAATTCTGGATTTTCATTGGTCACTTTTTGGCAGATGATAGGTGAATTGCATAATCTGCCATATACGAATTATGGTTAGTTTTACCAACCTTCATTCATTTTTAAAGGCATTGATCAGACCAATACATTCAAAAGAGAAACTACTCCAAACTACTGACAAGACAACTTCACCAAGAATCATGCGACAACTTTAGCACTGACATCAAACACGACATACATAGAAGACAAACACTGACGCATTTATGTTATATAGAAAAGGCCGTAGCAACATTAAAGATAATTAAACCAAAGCAATGAATAGACAATTACAAAACCCCGTTTTACAGACAAGATGGCAAGGGTCATCTATCAGGTCGGTCCATTGATCATTAGTAAGTTGCTTATTGAAGAAAGTAGAGAAGATTCTTGAAAAAATGTAAATAAAATCCACTTAAAATTAAATTTATTCTTAATGCAGTAACACGAGCAGATAACTATCTCTGTCTAACAATGTAGGTATCTGCCGGTTTTCTGCTTCTTACAGTCAAATCTTGATGATCGGCTAAACCGTTACTCAATATACTGTTCACATCATTCGCTTTTTCACTTCAATATTATATTTCTTTTCTGGATTAGTAGTCATCCTTGGACAGTTCGCCATCAATGCGTTTGTGCCTTCCTTACAGTTTTATAGGAAGAGACCCTTCCATGACACGTCTGCATCCATTTCCTGTAGCTGGTAAAAACAAACTTTGCAGCTGCATCATGACAAGCTCAGAAGTCAACCCACAGCTACTGAATATTCTATAGCATTTTATCCACCATTCACTACACAGTCAGCAGATCCAATTGCATAGTCTATAGATACTGAAGGAGCGCTGTAGTGCGTGATCATACCTTTAGACATACATGCGCTGTTAGAATTGTTTTAAATTTCAGACGACTGTATTTATTCGTTCGCGTTGATCTAAACAGCTTCTTGAATTTTTCCTAAAACCAATATGGCATTAATAGTAGTGATAATTTCCATGAAAAGCGCTTCAGTTGGATTGTTGAAACAAAAACCTTCTTCAAGGCGAATTCCTTTGAACATTATCAAGTTTCGCCAAAGTAGTGTATAGTTGACTCAAAATGTTCATTGGCTCATAATATTCCCAAAAGAATACTGCAGTGTCATGTACTATCAATCGTAAGATCTGGAAGCGATGACCCAGCAAAGAAAATTTACTTCTATATGGAGGTGAAATAGAGTTACCACACAGGTAGCGTAATGCATTTAGTTAGAACAAAATTAGATCAAACAGCGGCAGTAATTTATTGTTTTGTTAAAATACTTTCTCAATAAATTATTATGCAAAAATTCAGGTCATATCTAAGGTACCCCCGTGATTGAGCAGCAGATCGAATTTATTTCACGAAAAAGGAAAAGAGATTTATGCGTAATTGCATTGGAATAAGTTATGCAGCATTTCTTTTTAGTTTTATTCTACTCGTTTAATAGAAACAGAATAATTAAAATGCGTCATAGCAATATAATGCCGATGCAGGTATCAGCAAACAATTATGGGTATTTCTACTTATAATTAAATAAAGAAGCACTGTGCACACCGTGCGCTGCTTAAATAATTGCTTAAATACGTTCATAATTAACAATCTTCTTAAGCTACCTGCTCTCATAAAATTTATTTTAATTACAATTAAGCTACTCGTTTAAGCCTTCAAAATTACAAAACATATATATTTACTTCATAAGTGGTGTGCGCCTTTTAATGTGTTTCTTAATTTTGTTTTTGAAAACAGAGCTCAGTTTCAGAAGATTTATACTGGAATTTACTTTGCTACAGAAGTTCTGCTACTTATTGGAAAATACGCAGTATATATTTTAAAAGCTGTAAAAAGTTTCTTAACAAAACTTCAACCCTTGTTATGTCGTTTCAAAATTTCCAGTACCTAGATGAATTTCTTCACACGTGAACCTTCAAGGGTAGCGAGAGCCGCGGGCAGAAACGAGAGAACGAGCGTTGAGTCAGGGTGTGTAGTAACAGTTTTCGTCGAATGTAGCGTAAATTGCCTGTTTGAAAACATTTTATTACGTCTGTTGTGGCAAACTATAGTCTATTGCTTGTACATAATCAACCATTGTTGAAGATATTAGCTCCCATTTTGTATACTGCGAATGTATGGAATATTTCAAGACCGACCGCTTAAATTTTCAGCGCATTCCCGTCTGAGTATGCTAATCGCTATTTGGAGTCGTGGCCGACTTGCTGCAGGCCATCGATGCTGTTTTACTTAGTCTGTATTTGGGAATCTTGACGTCATGCGTTCTGTTAGTTTAGGGATAGTTAGTTAGTTAGTTAGTATCAGTTTTGGGGAGACTGATGTCAGGCAAGTAGGCCTTCATGGACCTTTTTTTCCAACCAAATGGATAGGGTCTAGGCATGCAAAGTACCAGGTACCTTAGACCTACTTAGAATTTTGCCGGGACTAAGGAGTTCCAACCCGAACAAGGGATCTTATGCTACACATCGTAGTAACATGGGACCCACGGCTTTACGTCACTTCCGAATGATGGCATTCTGAAGAAATTTTCATCGCCACTTTTTTATTTTTAAAAACCTCACTGGAATCGGGGATCGAACTCTCGACCTTTGGATCAGTAGGCAGAATGCTTAACCACTGAGCTATGGAGTCCGGCTAGTTTAGGGATAACTTGATACGGGTCCGATTCCTTTAACTGGAGTTGAAAATGTGTTGAATATAACCCTACTAAATTTTAACCCGTTTCATTTCTTGTCAAGTCAAATGCAGTACGCGTTTTCAGAAAAGTCAAAGCAAACTGGAGGCAAACTAATTACGATTTCGAGCATAAAACACTCCCTTTTTTCGAAGCCATCCCAGTACCTAGCCACGTACCAACGTTGTAAGTTTGTTACAGGCAGTAAACGGGGTTTAACCTATAACACAGTAGAAAAATGTTGAAGGGCTTGGTAAAACTCAGTTTGATAGATCGTCATTGGTCCAAGTGTACTGACGTGGCAGGATTGAAAAGTAAATTATATTTTAAACCAGTAAAACTCGATTTTTATTTGTACTCTATGACCTTTCAGATCATTCTCGTACAATGTGCAAGAATACATAGCGACTGGTGATAATGTCAAGGAAGAATTGGAAAACGCTGTAAAAAAGCTGAGAGTAAAGCAACGGGCGAAAAGAAAATATATCGAAACAAGTAAAGTTTGAAGGTTTTGACAGAAATAGAAGAAAATATAAGAATAATAGAAAAGCTTATAAGGAATACATATCAAACGTAGCAGAAGAGAATACAAAATGCTATAAGCAGAAACGCAACTTCAGAGCAGAGTCCATAAATAGTCCTGGAAACAAGGAACTTTTCTTAACCAGAAAGATATTAAATAACAAGGAAGAGCCGTCTTGAATAAAACATTAAAAAGAGCTGTTGTATGTTGTATTCCTAGAGCAGGCGAAGGATATTGACAAAAGCTTTAAAAGCTTCAATCGTAAAGCAACTGGCATGGATAGTATCAGCAGGTAACTTCTAAATTATGGTGAAATGTTTCTACCCCCAAAGCTGCATATTTGCAATGCTTGCTGGAGAAGATGTGAATTGGGAAAAAGCTAAAGGCATACGTTCACCTCTGAAAAAAGATAAGGATAACCACCATGTGATAAGTTTATTGCACTCTGCTTACATAATGTAGACTATAATAATTAACATACGACTGAAGACACTAACACAACATTTAATTGAAGAAGAATAGACAAGCTTCTATGAGAACAATCTAAGAGCTTAACACGAGAACGTAGCTTGCGTCTATATTTTTTCGTTCTCATTAAACATAGACGTTGAAAGAGTTGGAAACTCATGATTGAGTGCTTCGCTTGTACGCATTTCACGAAAACTTGCCTGAATAGAATGGAATCTTAAGGGGAAGTTCAGTAGCCCGTTTTTCAACTCCACCTTAATTATGTTATGAACACACTTAAATTAAATTTCATGCATAAATTACCTTGTCAAACGTCAAAATTTACTACTCCCTTTTCATCTCTTGTTACTTTTGTGCCTCTGGCGATATATTACACATTTCATTTTGTAAATTTGTATATCATTTTAAAGCACATATTTGAATTGAGGGCCCCCATATGACATCAGAAACACAACTACAGCCCGCTTTTTCAACCATCAGGCCAATTCTGTAAGACTAAATCAAAGATTCAGACATTTTTGAGATCAATGAAGTAGTTGAAAAGAGAAAATTTAATTAGGAATATAGACGAAACTACCAATATTCAATATAAATGATATAATAAATGAAATAAAAGATGGAAAGGGCACACAAGTAGAATGGAAGCAAAAACTGACATTAAAAGTCACCAATTACAAACCTAAATGAAGTAGTTCAGGAAGACCGAAAAAAGATGGGAATCATAAGAGACAATAAATGCTTAATATCCTATTTGAAAAAGAAGAAGATAATAGTTTCATACTGTTATCAAGAACGTTACTCATGAGGATCTCAATATATTAATTGAACTATCTGATGGCGCTAAACTTATTGATAGACGCACATGCGCATAACTCTGACATCGTAACCAATTTTCCAATTGTAAAATAGGTACCCTCGGTCGATGCGGCAGAACTTATTCGCCAATATAGTGACCACTACGTTCACTGATCAGACCCTGTCAATTTTTTTATTAGTTCACTTGAAACTGATATTACAACACATAAATCCGATGCCATAATGCTTTCTCAACTTATGTAGGCTGACCATCAATATTTCTAAAATGATAAACGACTTAAGTTTCAATAACAGACGCATTTATTTCATAGTTCCTGTTTTTCAGCTGAGCAGTTATTCAGATCTCCAGTCATTTTGAATTTCATATCGAGTAGTTTAATTTTCATTTTTGATTAATGTATTATAATCAAAATGCAGTTGGATTAGTGTTATTATTGTACTACTAATGCTGAGCTATTAATCCATACACTTTTCGATTTAGTATTTAACTGGACCTTCATATACGGGTTCATTCAATGTATTTTTCTGTGTGTTACAGTCCGCTATTTAAATAATTACATTGTTTTATGCTCGGCATTAGCTGTTGTTTTCTTGAGTGCTGGTTGTTTTTTTTTTCAGTTTATCTTACCCTGGATGGATCTGCGAGGTATGTCACGTAAGTCATAGAACCTGGCGCCCTAAGTTTCCTTATTCGTAATGCTTTGTAACACGTTTGTCTGTGATAGTAAAATACACCTGGCGTATATAAAGCACAATGATCGCACACATCGGGTGGGCCAAGAAATTTGTAGCACCTGAAGATTTTTTACTGCAACCCAAATATAAAAGACGAGTAGATCATTATACTTTTTGCATTAAAAACAGATCATGGTTGGTAAATATCAAACTAAACAATAGTTGCTGTATGTTTTTATATTGCTTTTTGTAATATAACGCAAAAAAGGCTTTCACTGGCTACAAGTTTCGTGGCCCACCCCATATACAAAAATAAGAAGACAATAATTTACTAAAATTAAACGAGTAGTAGATTAAGAAAAACTGTCGCTTCAGATATATCCTGTTCACTTCAAAGATAATCTTCACTGTAGCTACGCAAATAACAAAATCATGCAATGCACAACTAAAACAGATAAAAAACGACTTTGATGTTATACTTGATCACAACGTATTGAAGGAACTGGGAAATCAAAAATGTTATATTTAATATTTTTAAAACAAACTATCATTGCAAAATTAAATGCCAAAATATAAATTACGTCAAAAAGTGAAAAAGGTATTCTTAACTTTATAGAAATTGTTATACAGATAAACTTCACTTACTAAGAAGAGTTCTCAGTTCTTAGAAATTATAATTTACAAATAATAGAAACAGATAAATATATGTATAATAAGAAGCAGATGCAGACAATGTACCTATTTTATGTTATTTGTTTCAAGTGGCGGTAAACTCTCAAAATAGGATGCTTAACAAAATCCATTATGTTTCCAATTCCATTTTCTCCATAAAATGTAACTGGTACAAACAACAGTTAATTTTTACACTGACAATGTTCGCCTTTTCTTCTTGTTCTATTAAAGAAGCAAATTTTAAAACAACACTACAGCATTTAGGGGCAAGAGGAAATTGTTATTTAAATAAATGGCATAGTTTGGTTAATCTTTAAGTTTTACTGGTCAGGCATTAGAGTCGTAAAGTGCGTTTATCAGCCTTACATATGATTTTTCTAAATTTTTAATCTAATTTAATTATGTCTTGTTACAAAATCAAATCTATCTTGGAACGTTCAAAAAATTCAGAGTATTTTGATTATTTTTCAATTTCAAACCGTGTTTAAAATATAGATAAAAGTTGACTTAATATAATTAACACTAATTACATAAGTGGTGATAATTTTTTGATAATTTTAACTGCATTCACGAAAGTCCACGAGTGGGATTTCTTAATAGCAACAAAGATGAGTGCTAATCTAGTTAAAATTATAAAAAAATTATTACCGCGAATGTAATTCGGCGTGATTATTTTTTAAACAGTCCAAGTTGTAGATAGGGTTTGATGGAGCTTCCAGATGAGTGTCCTATTATTTTTAACAACTGCTGATCACCTACTCCACTTGTAGCTAGTTGTGTTACAGCAGAAGAACGATTTGAACGGTTTGTGAAAAAATAGTCGCTGTAATCAGCTACTAGCAAATTGTCAGTATAATTTTAATGCTACTAGCAAATAGTCACTGTAACTTTAATGCTATTGGTCGATTTAAAAAAAATTCTCATTACTATTGGCTGATAGGACTGTTTAAAAAAACCATTGTAAACTGTCTCTGCGCAGTGTATTGAAATTAAGCATTAGGGCTTGTTACTTCAAAGCGAAAAGTCATTTTAAACTCTCTTTTTAATTAATAATTCCTACGCAACCCTAAAAGTATCAGTTTTGCGGGATATACGAGTATCTACTTATACTTACAATGACAATAAGTTTCTTAGAGCAACTACTAAGCATCTATAAACGTTCATTCGTCGAGGTGATGAAAACAATAGGCATGAGAGCATTTTTATCAAATACCGTTGCCTTCCGTGCAATGTCGTTCTTTCGGAGGTCACGCACGTGAGAGTTTTACATTATTCACTAGATATTTTTCCGCCGGTGGGGTATAAAAACTAATTTGTCACGTCTTCACAAACATGCTTGGGTGTTGGTTTTCAGGACTTACGGTACAATTCTTTAAAGCGAGGTGGTCATGAAGGACATTCAGCAATATTTGTGATTATTACGAAATAGAACTAAACATGAAAAGACTTTACCCTTTGGTACATCCTTTTAATTTTTAATTCTAGAATTATTTTGTACTTGGATATAAAACTAGTTATATACTAGTTCTTAATACCAAACTAATTTACTAAGTCTGATTGAATTCTGCGTTTAAGGCGCACTTGACCTGTCACTTTCGTTAAACTTCCCGCAAGAACCTTTGGGTCGCGGTACTTTTCATTGCAAATTTTAATTTCATCTTTTAAAGTCGTTGGTAATAAATCAGGAGATATTAACAGTCATCTTCATTACTGTTGACAGAAAGCGTTGGAGAACTATTTTAGAATTAGCATTAGATGCTGTATTCAAGAGTTGTATACCATAAAATTATATACAGGGTGTCTCAAAATTGACACCCGTGCTTTTGAGATTTGATTCAGGGGGCTAAAGCAAATCGAAAATTAAAAGTGGAAAATTTTTTGATTGTCCCTCGTTAAGTATAGAGTTATTGATAAAAAACAAAAATTTAACATTTCAACTTTAAAATTTATTAAAAACGAATAATATTAGAAATCAAGATATTTTCCACATCCGTTGTCACAAAATGTGTTCAAATAGATCGCCTCCTACTTCAAGGCAAACATTCGCACGATTTATCATTGAAACACGAACGCTCTGTAGCATATTATCGTCTACTGACACCACAGCAGAGTGAATACGGGCTACCACATCTTCAGTATTCAGAACTGGTTTGCGTTAAACTTGTTCTTTCAAATAGCCCCAGAAAAAGTAGTCCAACGGTTTCAGATCTGGTGATCTAGGAAGCCATGGTATGGGTCCACCTCTTCCAATCCACCTCTCAGGGAATTTTTCATTCAGGATACTTTTCATTTGCATTCCATAATGTGCCGGTGCACCATCATATTGGAATCAACAATTTAATCTAGCTGCTAATGAAACTTCATCGAGCAGTGGCAGTGGTAAATTTTCGTTTAAAAATTGAAGATAAATGGCTAAATTAAGTCGGTTAGGTAGAATGTGTGGACCAATTACATTATTATTTAATAAGCCAGCCCAAATGTTAATTGACCATCGTCTTTGATAAGATCTTTGGCTTACTAAGTGAGGATTTTCATCCCTCCATTCATGCATGTTATGAGTATTCATGATACCTGTCTCAGTAAATGTGGATTCATCACTCCACAGAATCTCGATTACAGTAGTATCGTCACATTTTAAACACACAAAACCGAAGGAAATGATACTTGTCAATATGACAGAACGATTCATAAATTGTTAACATCGCCATAACCACCTAATTTAATTATGTTACAGTAGTAATTGGAGCGACCATGAGATAAAACTTATTATTTACATTTTTATCAATAACTCTATAACGAAGGACAATCGGAAAATGTTCCACTCCTAATTTTCGATTTGTTTTAGCCCCCTAAATCAAGTCCCGAAGGCACGGGCGTCAATTTTGAGACACCCTGTACATGCCTTAATATGGTTTTGTAGAAGCTTATTCCCACTTCACAGCTGTGATTTCTGGCCACTCAACTAACACATATTAAGCAATTTGAGTCCTAGCGGTTTTTATTTTTGTTAATATAGGATTGGGTGTTTACTATGGGGACGGAGGATTGCTCCGTAACTATTAGATACATCAAAACTAATTTTGGTATGATAATACATGATCATTAGACCTACATTGCAAACATATTTAGGTACATACAGAGTGATTGACAAAAATATGCCAACCCAAACTTTTGTTTTTTAAATAGAACACCTTGTATATTTTAGCAGTTTTGGGTTCCGTGTCACATTTAAAATAAAAATTTATAAAGTTGTATTTGTATCACTAACCGTTCTGAAGATATTGTCACTTTAGTACCAAAAGAGAGTCAACTTCGGAGCCACGATGTCTCTGTCATCACGATTTTTTAAATCTGTTTGCACCATCGACTAATGATAATAGTCTACTTACAAAATACGTGGAAAATTTTTCGAAAAGATGGAAAACTATACAGAATGATTAATTTAAACGAAATGTAATGTTTCTCATTTTTTTCAAATACAACACCCTGTATATTTTTTCAGATTGGGATTTTCCGTGGAAAGTAGATACTAATTGCTAATAGGTGTCATAACCATAAGATGAACCCTTCTTGAGATATTGACGCTTTTATTCGAAAATATTAAAACACAGAACAAATAGAACAAAAACCAGAGCAACAATGAGAAAATACGAATAGCAAATAAATTCTTAAACTAATAGCAATAATTAATTAATAACTAAACAATAAAACAATTCTTTACACCCAAAAAATAAATTGAACAAGTAAACATAAACGGCGAAAACCAGAAATTGAAATAAAATGTTCAAAATGCTGACGACGCTTAGCTAAAAAATTCTCAATTCTCTCCGAAAACGAAAGTTTCATTCGAAACAACATTTGAGGCGAAATGGATTGAATGGCAGCTATAATTCTATTTTTCATATCTTCGCTTGTGGTGGGAGGATGTTGGTAAACTTTGTCGTTAACGTAGCCCCAAAGGAATAAATCAAGAGGCGTAAGATCCGGTGATCTGGCTGGCCAGTTTTGTACACCACCTCGTCCTATCCATCTCATCTGATAATTTTTATCGAGATATTGCATAACGTTGATTGCATAGTGTGGTGGAGTGCCATCATGTTGAAACCACATCGTACGAATATTATCTACTTCGATATCTTCCAAAAGTTTAATTATCTTCCTCCAGTAAGATTCTCATCGAAGAAAAAAGGACCAATGACATTAGAATTGAATATACCACCCCACACATTAACTGACCATGGATGCTGGTGATCAACAACTCTTAAAATGTGTGGATTGCTATTTGAATAGTCGTGATAGTTATGTTTATTAATATTTTGAAAAGTTGCCTCAACCGTAAATAGAATGTTATTAACAAAATTGGGTTATTCATTGACTTTAGTAGTTACCCATTGGTAGAAATATTCACGATTTTGAAAATCAATTTTACTTAAAGCTTGATTTTGCTCGATATGATAAGGATGGATCTTGTTTATTTTTAATAAAGCTGCGAACTGAGTTTCTATTTAGGTCTAAGTTTGTGCTTATCTCTCTAGTACTAATTTGCAGATTTTCTATAAGAGATGCCACGACTTGAAACTCAAGTTCTTCATTTATTCTTGTTTTAGCGTGCTTGGGATAACACACACTTCCAGAATTTATAAATCTCTCAACCACACTCGTAAATGATTCTTTCCGCGGTTATCTTCTTTCTGAGTATCGTTCACGGTACAAACAGCTAGCAAGCAAAGCATTTCTTTGAGCTTCACCATAAATAAAGAGGAGCATTTCTTCTTTCGAAAAATTCATTTTATACAAAAATTGGAAAAACGATAATGCAAAAACACCAAAACTAATCTTATATTATAAGAGCCGACGCCGGCCGTCCAGACCGTAAGCACAAGTGGCGCCGGCACAAGCAGCATGAAGGGCCTGCATACTACTACCACACGCGCGCTTGCTATATCGGTTTTTATAAGCGCAGGTTTCTGTACAAGCGCACATGCCGACCGTAAGCACGTGGCGCCGCTACACGCAGCCACACGTAGGCTGGCTACGCGCGTTCTAGTGGAACAATACTCTAATAATTAGACATACGTCAAAACAATAGATGCAATTGTTTCTCTTTAGTATGAGCGGCAAGCCTACCTGATGATTTGTTTTGTTAAGTTCTATTGTAATAATAATTTTGTTTTTTAGAGTATTTTTAAATAAAAGCATCATTATCTCAAGAAGTGTTCGTCTTATGGTTATAATGCCTATTATCAATTAGTATCTACTTTTCACGGGTAATCCAAATACGAAAAAATATACAAGGTGTATTTTAAAAAAAATTGGTAGAAAAATTACATTAGTCGTAAATGAATCATTCTGTATGGTTATACACTTTTTCGAAAAATTTGCCACATTTTTGTAAGTAGACTATGATCAATAGTCGGTGGTGCAAACAAATTTAAAAATTCGTGATGATAGCGCTAGCATCGTGGCTCCAAAGTTGACTCTATTTTGGTACTAAAGTGACAATATCTTCAGAACGGTTAGTAATAAAGATACCACTTTATACTTTTTCAAAAATTATTGAAAAAATAGTTGACAAACAGTTACGACATTTTTTACTTCTAAATAATATTATTTCAGAAACTCAGTCAGGATTCAAAAAAGGTCACAGTTGCGAAACGGTTTTAACTTGCATTGTTGACGACATAGTAAAAGCAACTGATGATAATAAATTGACACTATTGGCGCTCATTGATTGCTCTAAGGCATTCGATACCATTAACCATACTCTGCTCTTATCTATTTTATACCATGTTGGTCTTGATGAAGTGTCTTGTAACTTTTTTCAAAGCTACTTAGAAAACAGAAAACAAGCTGTAAAAATTGATGGCAGTGTTAGATCATCTTTAAGTCCTGTCGTCATTTTAAATTTTGGGCTCGATCCGGCCCTGCCTGTCCTCTGCTTTGAAGTCATTTTAGGCATTTGTACCTCGCAGTCCATGTATCGGTTAAAATTAATTCAGATAGTCACGTTTCGTTAGCAGAATTCCATTTTTAAATTCACCCTTTGTTCTTTGTTGCCTGCAAGGCGGATGCAGATGATCGTTTCCCAGTATTTCGCTAGTCCGAGACTTTTAACCTTCGGGTCCCGTGTGAATCGTCCAGTCAGCTGTCCTGCGATTCTGTTGAAATTTTCCGTTACCTTCCTTCGCATTCGCATATGCAAGAGAAAGATGCATATAGGACGCGTTGGTGGCCGTTGGCTTTAGCCGCAGTTTGAAATTCAGTCCCGACCCGATCTTGAAGTATGCAGCACGTGTTCTAAGATCGCACCCCCTGACGGCTTCGCGTGATGCAGCCGTTGGGGGTGGCTTTGTTCTCGTTTCCGTCTTCTGCGTTAATTTATGTGTTTCGTTATTGTTGGTGCCTTATGAAGGAGTCGTATGCTATCTGAGTCTGAGTTGTCGCCATGGGCGGATTTGTTTACGTACTCCTAACCAGACCATCGTTAACTAAGCATGACGTGTATCGTTCTCGCATGTCGAGGGCTTTGCCCATTACCGCTAAGTACGTCGTCTACTCTTCGAGGGGATTATAATTGCATTCTACCGACCCCGTTTGCTGTCGTTACCATCTCTAATATCGAGGCTGAGTTCCGCATTCCATCTACTCTGGGATTCCCCGTCCCCGTTCTCGTTCATTTCTTCAGGAATCTTAAGGCAGGTGCTTGGAAGGCAAAACACCCTACCGCGCCGCCCGTCGATTACAGCCAGCTGAACTCCTACAAGGTAAACCATGCTTGTATTTTATGAAACTGTCGTGTATAACCTAGTGTCCTTTTCGTCAACGTTTCATGTAATTATCGTGCCTACTAAATAATGTTCTTTTCGTCAAAGAGTGTTGAACATTCCGGCTTAATATTACTGCTATAGTTAGTATTGTTGATTTCAAGGTCATGTCTGTACAGTAAAGTTTATGGTTGTTCGTATTGAAGTAACTTGTAACGTAAATTAGTAACTAACCCCTTTGATTATTTTTCTTGTAACTAGTCAAAACATTTCATGTCCATTGTTACCTGCTTATTTTATTTACTATTTGTATAGAGCTCATTGTTAAGTACTGATGTCTTTGATTTGTGTTGACGATATTTTGTTTGTTGTTGTGTTCTTTTTCAGTTAGTTGTAAAGGAGTTTAGCAGCTGCTTCAGGAAGTTGTTTCGTCAAGGTAAGTCAGTGCCGTAGCATGTTAGCCGAACCAAGCTTGCCGAGTTGTTAGTGGGAATTGAGCCCACACTTCTCCATTCAAGTGGGTTCGATTTAGTTAGTTAGAATGGAGTGGCGTCCTACATTTACCATCATTTCACCCTTTTGTGCCGAAGTACCGCCCTGACTTTCATGTAGTGTTTTTACCACGACCCTTTTCCTTTGAGCAACCAATAGCCGGTGAGATTTTGTTACAACCATCTCGTAACGAGAGTCAGGGCTTGCTTTTCGGCGTATTCCCGATTTCGTCGTCGTTTATAGTTCTTTTGCGGTTAACTATCTGGTCCCCAAGCGTATAAGTTTGTGTGGCACGCTTGAAGGGCTGGAGGTTAGGCCGTAGTTACCGTTTTGTACTGTAACAGCAGGTTATCGAATCTCTTAGATTTACAATCTGGAGTTCCGCAGGGGTCAATCGTGGGGCCCCTGCTCTATTGTATTTATACTTTTAATCTAAACAGTGCAATTAAGTACTCCAAACATCATTTCTACGCGGACGACAGTCAATTGTACCCTTCATTTTCTAAACAAAATTTTATACCAGCAATGGAAAATTTTAATGAAGACTTGCGAAGCCTAATTGACTATTCCAACAAACACGGCCTCACCATAAATCCCCACAAAACAGAAGTAGTACTTTTTGGCCCAAAAAAACTAAAAGAAGAATTTATTGATAATTTCTATTCAATTATTATTGACTCCACACCTATACAACTCAGTAAATCAGTTAAAAACCTTGGGCTTGTAATAGATGAGGATTTAAAATTTAATCACCATGTAAACAAATGTACACAAAAGGCTTACAATTCACTCAAAACAATTTACTCCAGCAGACAGGTTCTTAATGTAAACACAAAAAAGATTTTATGTAACTCCTTGGTGCTATCTCACTTTAATTACTGCGATACTATATATGGACCGTTTATTGACAGTCAATGCACAAAAAATTCAAAAAATGCAAAACTCCTGTATGAGACTTATTTTTGGAATTCGCAAGTACCAACATATTTCTTATAAACTTCAGGAATTAAAATGGTTAAATATGGATAACAGGAGATTACTACATGCTGCTTGCCTTTATCACAAAATTCTCATCTGTCGATCACCACCTTACTTATATAATAAGATTACGTTTCGCACGGATGTTCACAATCTAAATGTTAGATTTAAGGGTAAGCTAACTCCACCGTTACATAAAACGGAATTTTTTAAACAGTGTTTCTCTTACCAAATAACTAAAATTTACAACAGTATTAACAGCACATTCAAAAGCTTACCCTTGAATCAATTCAAATTCAAATTTTATACTTTTTTATTAAACAAGGACTGAAATATTTCCAGACTGGTATCAGTAATGTAAGTTTATTTTATTTATTATAATTGGGCCCTGATATGTTTATATGTATATATAGCTAAATAATATTACATTTAATTTATTTATTGGCAAGGGTTGAGTGGAAGAACAGCTAACCGAAAAGTAAAATGCTGAACTCCGCCTTGGGATAGCTCCTTTATGCAATGTTTATTTTTTGTGTATCTTCACTAGGTTATACATTTTTGTAATAGAATGTAGCTAATAAAAGACGATTTATTATTATTATTATTATTATTATTATTTTAAATGTGACAGAAAATCTAAAAATACAAAAATATACAAGGTGTTCTATTAAAAAAAAGCACAGGTTTGGGTTGGCATATTTTTGTCAATCACCCGGTATGTACCTAAATATTTTTAGAATGTAGATTCAATGATCGTGCATTACTATACCAAAATTGGGTTTCATATCTCTAATAGTTAAGGAGCAATCCTCCGTCCACATAGTAAACACCCTGTTACGGTCTTAAACTGTCTTTACGACACCGCACCGGCTCATACAATAACGAAACGGCCGGCGCGGGCCGTAACTGACGAAATCGGGACGAAATATCTCCTAGGCCGCCACCCACGCCTCAACAAGTTAGGCCGAGCTAGACTTTCAGTGGAGATAGGCGGGTCCTTTAACGAGATTATCTGAGGGTAACGGCCAGAGGGTCGGTAAATAACGATAAAATAATGAGGGCGCCACCAAGCCTGTCTTAACCCGAATAACCGGGCCTGGGCGGTTAGACGGGAGCGAAGCACTCAAGACACTCCGCCGACAAGAATCCCCATGAGCCGCAAGCCCAAACAACAATTTCGTGATCGCAAATACTAGAATGGTAATATTGGGACTCTTTGGGCCGAGACTGAGCAACCACTGGACCTACCTGCACGCTCTGATCTCTCACGTCTCGCCGTACACCAATCTTTACACCGTAAAAGACGCTATCTGAAACAAAGCATGCACAGGTCGAATAGGAATAATACGTCCCTTAATTAAGTTTGCGTCTATTGGTCGATATCTACATCTGGGCAGCAAATCGTGCCGCCAAGCTTATGTTACTTCTTACGCTAAGCACCAGCTGATGGACGCGCTATGCTAGTAAACAACACACTATGGGTGGCCGGCCGCAGTGGGCTCGACACTTTACATATTAGAGTACAGTTTAGAAATACGCACTCCGGAAAAGGGCGCGTTAGTTCGCAATAACAGACGCCGACCTGCAAAGGCAACGGGAGCAGTGTAGCTAGCAGCAAAGCACGACGCCGCACAAATGCGCGACGATTTAATTGAAGGCCTAACTCGTTAGGCAGCGGGGCAGCGTGACTGCAATATTTGACCAGGAAGAGGGGCTAACATAGCCTCACTAAAGCATGCGAATTTGGAATAGTTGCCAGCCCCTGCTACGTCGCCCACGCAGTCGTTGGCGGCGGTTAACAACTGATAAGAAAAGCACAAGGCCCTCGCAAACATAAACAAAGAACTCGAACAGATTAGGGCGGGCCAGGCTCAGCACGGCGAGGCGTTGATTCCATTTATGTATTAATCGGTACAATATAGCGAAGCTCGCGCACATAACGTTACTGAATTAAAAGTTAGCACGAACGTAACACCAAAACATAGGCGCAGAGTTCTTTAGCTATTTAGGCGATGAAACGCAAAACTCGCGCACATGAACTTACTAGTAGGCTACCAAAGTAGCGTCTTGAAGTGTGGTGGCCTCAAACCGGCATTAAAAGCCGCGTCAAGCAAGCAAGGGGGCATGCATCCGCCCACACAAAGTTGAGCACAAAAGCACCACCGCTCGCACAAGCGACAGTTAATATGTTTAAATGGTTGTAATTACAAATACCTTAGTCCGTAGACGGTCTATGAGAGTTGCGTGCAGTCAGTCGGTAGAAGGCGGCAGTCTGTGGCAGCTCAATCGCCAAAACACGGCATCTGGGGTAAACGGGCTGGAATCCGCCAAGATGGCGGCGTTAGGACGCTCTCCTGAGAGCACACTTACGGCGGCAAAGAGGCCTACATCGAACTGCCTAGAAAGATCCTCGAAAACAGCGAGTTGAAAAGGGAAAGCCCCCTTTATCACAAACGCAGAACTGGCCCCGTGAAGCCCATCACACACCCACGCTTTGACGTAAAGACTTGCCACTCGCACAATCACACGCGACCTCTTAAAGGCGAAACAGTTTATAGCATATTCGCTGAAACAGCACGGGAAATAGGAAGGCTTTCACAGCAACGGTACTAACAAACAACGGCAATTTACACAACATTCGCTGAAACAGCACGAGACGGGAAAAACAGGCTGGCGTCCCCGCCATTGGCGGGAACGCCGCGAAACGGCACACTCTGCGACTTCCTTGATCAACGGCGTGAGCTGAACTGCCCAAGCAAGACGTGTTACGACCCCTGCAGTGGCGTGAGCCAAAACGGCGTTACCACGTGACTCTCGACAGCCAATGGCGATGCGCTCAATAAAACAAATAAGTTCCGGTAACAAAGACAGCCAATGGCGATGCGTCCAATAAAACAAATAAGTGCCGGTGACAAAGATAGCACGAAGCCTCGCAGTCGCCTCAACGGCGTGATTTCTAGAAGGTTCGGAATTCTTGCGAGCGATAACACCCGGCTGCCAAAGTACCAGCAAAGGGGTGCTCCAACTGACGAGAAATACTGCGTTTGGGGCCAAATATGTGCAAAATCATTATTATGGAATTAAGCGATGGAGCCAAATAAGTAACTAAAAGGGTTTAGCATACGGGCACCCTGCCCTAAAGCCTAGGTGGCTGATTAAAATACCAAAATGACCTCACAACCCACTCTGTATATGCTGTTATGGGTCAAAGATTGCGCTTAGTGGTTCAAGTATTTTAGAATGTTTAAGCTTGTTAATCACGTGCCCTTTTCGCTTTCTAATTTTTGAATAGTTAAGACGCGCTGAATCGTCGTTTGCGTTAGCGTGGTTTTTGAGTGCTTCGTACAAATTTGATTCTGGAATGTTTTTGAACTCACGATTATGTATATTTGGTTTGAAGGTGACGTTATTGGAAGATTATTTTGGCGCTATGATGACAGATTAATTTAGCTGCGTATGACTTTATCTGGAAGCCGAAATGTATCTTATGCGCCCTAATTCTATCAATGATATTCACTCTTTTGCTTTGATGGAATTTACAGCTGTTTCTCCTACTTCGATGCTTTTTTACCGTCAGTAATTTGGTAGTATAAACGCATTTCTCATGGAACCAAGTTGTACTTTAAGTAACCCTATAATGTGCCGGGCGCCACTCTGTGGGTACCTGCGATTAAAACTTTCGAGGTCCAGCAATTGCCTTTGATGGAATGTCCCGTGTCGCAGCCATTCTGGTGCATGGAGCCACTGTGGGTGCTTTACGACCATTTAACCAATGTTATCTAGCCTTTTAGCCTTCGAGCCAGTTTCGAGTGCTGCTAAGTGTAAACAATATCAACCTTTACATTGCGATCATAGTAACGCGGGCTCGCTGGATATGGGCGACTTACGGAATATTACTCTCCGTAGGGATTCTTTAAGACCCTCGAATTTTTATTATTTATCGTTCCTTATTACTTTGGTCCAATTCATAGCGTTTATTTGTTATTTTTGTTATTTTTTAAGTACGTTTACTCTTACTCACGGTCGCTTACTGCTGTTTTACAGTAGTATTAATTTGGAGTTCATATTTTCATGCCGGATCTACTCTTGGTGTTAGTATTTGCAATTTTTCAGCTGCAACTCTCGTATCAAAGATTTTTCCAGTTTAGACGACGATTTCGATTGATACCAAGATATTTGCAGTCATCGGCTTGTAGAATTTCCTGTTTTTTTTAATCTAACTGAAAGACATGTAAAGTGTACTCATTTTTATTAATTGTGTTTTATACGCCATCTTGTAAGCCATTCCTAAATACGGTATAAATATAGATCAAGTAAAGTACTGGTCTCAGTACGCTACTCTGGGACACGTCTGATTGTCTGTACCTCCATTGTTGCTTTTTGGCGCTTTACTAAAAGTATCTATTCTATAGGTATGACTTTATGATGGTGTAAAAGTTTAATGGAAGCAACCAATTTAATTTTGAATATCAGGACACCATATCACAACTTGTCTAACGATTGCGTGACATCGAGAAAGAGAGCAGAGCAGTATCTTTTTTCTCAAAGTCTTTGCAGATTTTGCAATAAAGACAATTCTTATGTATGAAAGAATTATGGTATCTTAGTGTTGAATAACGTTTAGAGTACTTTTTCACTTTTTAGGAACGCGATTGGGTTAGTTAGTAGTTAAATTTTAATTGCATTGACTGTTTGATTAGTAGTAGTTTCAACATCTCATCAATATTTTTATGTTCACAATGATCGAAGTCGCCGCTGTGACAGTTACATATGATAGCATAAAACTTGATAGTTAGTTTCTTAATGCACTTTCAAATTGACCCAATCTTCCGATCAAAATAAAGTTGGTTGTTGGAGATCAACCTTTTTGGATGCTTTCTCATCTAGAGCTAAAGATTCTCCTCAAATCATACCTGCATACATCATCAAGGATTTGATTAAATATTTGTATATTAGTAAGGTACATTTCGTTTTTAAGACAAATTGTTTGTTTTAGAGATGGAAATAACTGTTTTAGTATGGCATATCTCTGTTTTACTTTTTACTTACTTTTACGATAAAGGAAGTATTGGATTCACCCCAAAAGTTCGAAATTGAGTTTTTAACAGATCTTCACGTTTTAGAGTCCCCTGAACTCAAAAAATGTTTTTGTCCATTGGTCTGTCTGTGTGTATGTGTGTGTGTGTGTGTGTGTGTGTGTGTGTGTGTGTATATGTGTGTGTATTGCTTTGCTCGGAGTATTTTTGCGACCTTGGCAGCAAATACAGGGTTAGGCAATAGGTACTGGTGGTTTTCAGTAAACCGAAAAAAAAACATGCGATTAAAAAACGACATTGGTACGTCCTGATCGTCTTTAAAGTGTGCAATTTTAAGTGCTATAACGCATTTTTTAATAAACCAACTCGTGTTTGCTGTTGAAAATTTTCTTCGAACAGAGAAATGTTTCCAGTACGCCTAAATTCAAGATCTGGTAATATCCCTTTTCCAGTACGTTCGCCTGATTTAACTGTAGCAGACTCATTCCAAAGTAGACTTCATCAAACACTTGAAGATTTTAAATACCGCATCGCGGAAGAAGTAAGAGTCGTCTATCAGCAGTTACTACAACGAGTAATGCAAAACTTCGTTAGAATTAGCCACTTATAGCAAGTTATTTTTAAAAACTAAGTTGTTTCTATTAAATTGTTTATTCCAAATTTTATTGTTTCTGTGTTTGCTATTTAAAAATATGAAATAGTTTTTTACTACTTGTAAGGAAAATTGTCGCATTTAACGCTTTCCGCATTTTCTCCCATTTTTTAGTTCTTTTCCCGGTTTATTTGCGCCCAAATTAAAGGTTCAGCAAGGATTTAAAACTAAATTTCGTTCATTTCGAATATTAGCGTCTTGCAGCTTATTTACGTTTGTCGATATTTAAATCTAAATTTAGCTTTGCCCTCGCATACCCTGACGCAATGTGCCCTTATCATATTTTTAATGAATTCTGAACGCCAGAGAGGGGAGACCTTTTCTTACAGGTGGTTTCCCTTCGTAAGCAAGAATATGTTGAACAACTCGAAGACACTTCATATGCTACCATAAGTTGAACAAAGTACAAAATTAAGTAACGCCTGCACGTAGTCATTTGGCTTTAGGATTTTAGCCCGGAGCAAGGATTCAGCGGCCGGTACGAAAACTGTCCAGAGGTTTCCCGGCGGGGCATTTGCCTCGCCGCATAGTCGAAATTGTGGAAAGTATTGCAACCAGATAGATGTCGTTGGTCAGGCCCTGTGTTAAGTGACGTGTTGGTAAATTTTTAGCCCATGGATCTTTTGTATCGTAAAGTAGGCACCTCCAATTACGCTTGAAACGTGTGTGCTAAACTGTCTTTCATGGTTTCACGTGTTCGTATTGTAATCCTGACTTTCGTATGTGCTTTATTTTTACCCTTCCTTGGGAATTAATGCTGTTCAGACCTGCTTGACTATCGCCCCTATGCAGTTTTTTCTAGTTTCGTCGGAGGCAATAGCTTAGACGCGCCCGCAATTGGTTAGACGTCACCAGAGCAACTGAATTCTTTCAAAGGTATTGTGTCAGTTTATAAGAATTGTAATATCAGGCACAGATGGGAAATCTAACATGTTAACATTTAAAATAACTGTATCAACCATAATCTTGGACTATAACAAATAAAAAAGCTAGCTGATCCTGATCAAGAAAAATTTAGATTGATCGATTCAGCCGCAAAACTAACCAAAACAAAAATAAATTTGTTGTACACAAATATGGGCTTGTATTCAAGTACATCAGATATTGCATCCGTTGACGAGTAAAATACCTAGTATATTAAGCAACAAGTTTAGAAAAGTAAAGTTTTATTCAACAAGTATGGTTGGTTTCTAACTCGTTTCGTATGCTATTTTATTGCATTTCTTGCAGAAATTTTAAATATTAGATTTTTATACAGAAGTGACATTAAATGTCAAAACATAACCAAGCTGAGCAGAACTCGTTTTTAGAGCACAATAAGCAGCTCAAGCATTTGGCAGTACTGAAGTGTGTTGTTAGTGGCACTGTAAGTTTATAGACATATTCGAGGTTAGCAGATAAGGTTTTGCGGCATTCTGTGTCAAAACTGACGCAAAACCTAACCTGCTAACCTGGAATTTGACATAGACTTACAGTGGCACCAAGTATTGCCAAACGTAAAACGAACCTGTTAAGACAATTTCCCGGTGCTATGATTTGGTTGTAGTTTGTTACATTTTTCGGGGCCTGGACACAACGACCACTAGTCACAACGTCTACCACCTAGTATGACCGCCATGTTGGACACAACATGTCGAAAAATCGTTTACACTCCCATTTCACGACTCCTTACCTCAAATCCAAACAACAAGACTTCATCAGTCTCTTGAAGGCATTATTTTCTCTCCTGATGCAACATTTTTCAAAGCTCTTTTGATCATGGGACTCTACCATCTATACGGCTTTCAGCTTCCGTCACTCCAATCTTTAAAAAAGGTGATAAGCTTGACCCAAACTATCGTCCAATAAGCCTTATCTCCGTCTGTGCCAAAACCATGGAAAGAATTATTGTAGATTCTCTGCTTCCGTTTCTTTTGAACCACAATATTATTCATCCAACGCAACACGGGTTTATACCTGAAAGGTCCACTTTCACCAATCTACTTTCTTGCCTCAACGAGTGAACTTTGGCCTTGGATAACAAACAACTTATCGATGCCATATACTTGGACTTTTCAAAAGCTTTTGATAAAGTTCCAAAAAACAAACTTCTTCTAAAGCTTGAACACTTTGGTATCCGAGGAAAGCTTCTTATCCTGTCGTAAGTTGAAAGTTAGGATTGGATCTGAATATTCAACCTGGCATGATGTAGGCTCTGGTGTACTTCAGGGTTCTGTTCTTGACCCAACATTGTTTCTTTTATATGCATCTGATCTCCAGCATGTTATAAAGTCCAGTCATGTTTTTTATGCCGACAATAGTAAGTTTTTCGGAAATTCTTTCACCAGCTACAACACACTACAAGAAGATCTGGAATCTATTCAAAATTGGTGTGAGACTTGGTCTATCCCTCTTAATGTCGAAAAGTGCTGTGTTTTACATATTGAATATAATAACCCCCCTCTATCTTATCAGATAAATGATTTCCTAATCCACCCCAGAGATAGTTGCTCCGACTTAGGTGTCATAGTAAATAATAAACTCTCATGGTCTGAACAAGTTCAAGCAGCTGTCAAAAAAGCCAATACATCAAAATATTTACCTCTTAAAAGCTTCCAGCAATTAGACCCAAGTTTGTTCTTGACTCTGTATAAATCGTACATCCGACCTCACCTTGAGTACGCCATTCAAGTTTGGAGCCCCTCTCTGGTCAGGGACATACAACTCATGGAAAGAACACAACGAGCAGCCACCCGCATGATCTCTGGGTCTCGAAGGATGTCTTACGAAGAACGTCTATCTCGTTTGTAACTTCCCTTCTTACAGGACCGGCAACGTTAAGGAGATGCCATATTAACTTATCAAATACTCCACAACAAACTTTCCACAGATCTCAAAACTATTTTTACATGTAACATGAACGATCGCTTAAGAGGACATTCAGTGAAGCTAACAGAGGAGCCTTTCGGAACTTCTCACCGGCAACATTTTTTAGCAAACCGGATATTCACCAATTGGAACGCTCTTCCCGACTCCGTTGTGACCACACCAAGTGTCAGCGCTTTCAAAAGTAGATACGACTCTTGTGCATAATATTTAAGTTTAGTTTTACTTATTTTTTTTTCATACAGATCTTTTTTTTTATATTGGGCATAATAAATTTATCTCTGCCCTTGTATTTAGTTCATAATAATAATAATAACGTCCAGCGCTATTTTTGGTCATAACGTCCATCCTGTTCACAACGTCCACCACCATAACGCCCACTCTGGTCACAACTTTCCCCGCCACAACGTCCACTCTGGTCACAACGTCCACCTTCGCATTTAGTCATAAAGTCCACCTTGGACACAATGCCCACTTTTGTTTTACTTGTTATTTAATTAATTTTTAACTGCCTTCTTTAATGCTTTTTGAGTGGTCTAATGTTGTTTACAATTTAAAAATGTTGGTTTTAAACTATTTTATGTATTTTTTTAATCAATGTATTGTTTCAACTATTTTCTCCCCATTCATGACGATTTTCTCTCTTTTTTATGATGGTTTTTGTCTAGTGTATGTATTTCAAGCTCGTTTCTGATATAAATCGGTATACAAAGAATAAGGGTCCTATTATAACACTAAATATACCTAAGGATTCATCGGTTTGCGATACGCTTCATTCGAAAAAAACGTTTCCCTATTGTTTGTTGAACCAGTATGTAGTATTTACAAGTCCCTAAAAACGAAAAATAAATAAGAAAGTTGACGTCACTAAAAAACGTGGTTGTGCGTGTTATTATTAGTAATATAACAAGGGCGAGACCAGCATGATAACTCTTTTGATGGGCAAAATTATCTGTATGTCGCCCGGGTTAATATTTTGAAGACTATTACACAAAAACCGTATACGAATTATGATTTAGCATTGACCTAATAACGCAAAAAGCTCTATCAAGTTGCTTGTTTTTTGCAATTCTACTTCCAATTATGACACCATCGACGGGGTCGATAGTCATCCCTAGGGCGCTTATCGCTTGATAAGCATCCCTAGAGTGTTTATCAAGTAATCAGTTCAGTATTGGTCAATTTTTAAAAAGTGCATGGTTCTTCTTGGATGATATCAGTTATGTGACAGTTGAGTGTAACATTCCAACTAAGTAAGTACAAGTGGCCTATTTGTTTCAATCTTTTACCGCAGACTTTAGAATACCCATGCTTATATAGTTTTAGTTATTTTTCCCGCTGCTGATCATGTAAGTTAGTGATACAGCCTTAGTAACAAAACGTGTAAGACGATGATTATATTTGTTTGCTGCTTTTTCTTGACAACGGAACTTAATATTATTATTAAGTTCCTAGGATAATAAAATTAGCAATGCAAGATGCAGATTTAGATGTTTTGTTTATAAATTGCAAGTGTTTATGTGACATGTGACACTCACAGGTAACACGACTCACGAAAACTAATCCTGGTGACAGGTGACAAACCAAACGATTTTTTCAAAAATCTAGGAAAATTTCGATAAGCAGCGGGAAAAATATAATAACATAACTCGGAATGTATCGCCTATTAACATTTTCGGCAGGCAACAAGCCGCGACTTCGTCTTGGCTTGTACTTGCCTACCTCAAATGTTAATAGGGCTTTACATTCCTTGTTACTTAAATAGCTATAATGTTAAATAGGGTCAAATAATGACCTTGACAAATCTGACCAATGTGTCGCTTATGTAACTCATAAAAAATGCATTGTCATGGATATATACCGGGTGACCATAAATGATTGTGATTTGTTTCTTAGGTTGGCACTATTTATGTTGGTGGCACTCTAAGACTATGTCAAACTCGAGGTTAGCAGGTTAGGTTTTGCGTCAGTACCTAAGAAAACAAATCACAATCATTTATGGTCACCCTGTATATATGCTGTAAAAATTAGGTATCAACACCGTGTTACGTTATTAAAAGGCACATTGTGAGTAAGAAAGAAGTTATACAAAAATTCCTTGTCTTATATTTTCGAAGATATAGCGAGGTTTTATTAATTTCAAAGCTAGCAGAACTGGCAAAATGGTTTAATTACAAATAGGTAAGGCTACATTGTTTTCATAGATATAACACTTAATTGAAATTACTGTAATTTTCCACTGATCTGTTATTTGTTGTTTATGTCTGATGTACGAGGTATACCGGGTGGCAATTAGACAAAAGCCTTGTCTCTATCTCCTTTACTTATAAACGGATTTGCATTAAACTTGTTGCAAGGATATTAAACATAATTTCGGATTGACAGACGGATATAATCAAAATATTCAACTTTCAGTTTTACCGGAAATGCCATTAAGTTTGATTTTTTAAAGAGATCACCCTACATATTTTATGTTTTTCGGAACTAAGGCTCAAATTACATACGACAGTGATGCCAAATTTACTTAGGTATCACAATCACAGTTTAAAAATTTATTAATTAAACATCTTTCAGTTTTAAATAAATATAAAGTAGGGCATAGTGCACATCGTTAGACGGGTAATTACATTTTCTATGGTACGATGGCTCTTGGTAGGTGCCATTTAAAAAAATTACTTTTTCTCAAAAGACACGTTCAGCAAATTTTAGTATATATACAGGGTGTCCCAACGGTCTGCATTTCTTTGATAGCGGCTTTAATATTAAAAATATCAAAAACTTCTATCTAGAAAACTTGTAGCGGATATCGGTCTACATAACCTAAAATTACTTTTGCATGTAGTGGGTGTTCCGTCTAGCATGGGCAAACCAAACTTATATTTTTTTAAATAAAACACCCTGTATATTTTAGCATTTTCAGAAGCCCTTTTAACTGCTGATTAAAAGCATATAAGGTTATATGGATTTTAAATGGATAATTTGGTAATTATTCCTCATTTTCTTTAAAAAATTGCCTTGATTTGCAAAATTGCTATCACGGAACTACAGCAGGTATCACTTTCGAGCCTATGTAATAAATTTTATTAACATGTAAGGTTTAAAACTCATACAATATTTTAACTTTAGTTTTGCAATTTATACAGGGCGCTTAGAATTAGCGGACCTCAAAGTTTCTCATTTTTTTCAAATGGAACACCCTGTATACGATTAAATATTTGAATGGCCGGTTTCAAAAGCTTTCAAAAAATATAAGGTTTTATGCCTCTAAAGTTGTTAACTGCAGAGTTATTTCAGTTTAATTTTAAATAAAGTAACATTTTGTGGCTATTTAACTTTAATTTACGTAATAGAAATACTGGTATTATAATATTAAGTTTAGTAAAAATGCCAGGTTTGAAAGTTATTTTGCTAATTAATATTAATAAACTTATCTTCCAATACGTTGCTTGCACCCTTAAAAGTTCCAGTTTACCATTATTATAGCTGTCTAATTTGTTATAGGAATTACAATAAGATAGGTAACAAATGAGTAAAACAAATGAATAGAACAGTTCAATGTTTCTCAAAAAACAACAGTTAATGTTAATCAAACAGAAATTTAGCAGTTTACAAAATTTAATTTAAACGCAAAATAAATTTTTCAGTGGACAACTGAAAACAAAGTGAAATTTAAACATTGAAACAAAATATCTTAATTAACAAAAAACCAAATTAAATTTAAATGTAACAAAGTGTTTAAAAAAGTGATTGGTATTTCATAACAAATGTTCAATTATTCTCCCCTGCTCTTGAATACATAGTTGTAAGCGTCTTATGAATGTATGATGGACATCGCGCAAAGTTTTGCACGCGAATATTATTGAAGGCTCTTCTTATGCGATTTTTCATATCCTCTCTCGTTGTTGGTTGATCTTTATACACCTCATACTTAACGCGTCCCCATAAGAAAAAATCCATGGGAGTAATATCGGGAGAACTAGCTGGCCAAGCTATAGGACCGTTCCTGTCAATCCAATTACCAGGTCGCCAGTTGTCTAAGTACGTCATAACACTGTGGTGATGGTGTGGTGGAGCTCCATCATGTTGATACCACATTAAACGACGAGTATGTAGATTCACGTTTTCTAATAATCCTGGCAGATCTTCCTCTAAAAGTCTTCGGTAAAGGTCGCCTGTTAAATGTTCGTCAAAAAAATTTGGACCAATAACTTGTGTGTTAACTATTCCACCCCAAACATTCAGTGACCACTGATGCTGATGATCAACCTGTCGAAGCCAGCGGGGATTTTCAGTGGCATAATAATGCATATTGTGCCTGTTTACTAAAGCATTGGATTTAAAAGTAGCCTCGTCGCTAAAAAGTACTAGTTGCAAAAATTCAGGATTCAAAGTAATAATTTGCAGCATCACTGTACAGAAATTTATGCGATTTTGGAAATCATTTCCATAAAGATCCTGGTGTAGCATGATGTGGTAGGGATGGTAATGGTGTTTTCTAATAATACGATGTACAGAACTTTTGCTAATGCCCGTTTCTGAACTTATTTCTCGGAGACTTATATGCGGATCTTCTTGCAATGAAAGCAAAATCATTAATTCGTTCTCGTCATTAGCAACAGCACGGTTTACCACGTATTTCTTGGGGTAATCAACACTTCCTGTATCTTCAAATCTTTCACGAAATTTTGCAAAAGTAGATATTTGTGGATGCCGCGCATCAGGATAACGTTCTGCATAAACTCGACTGGCTAATAAACAATTTCTGTTACACTCCCCTAAAGTATAAACCATATTCACTAATTCTCCCGTTGGAAAATTCATTTTAAATCAGAAACATAAACAACGTGTCGAACTGCTAAAGTTTTTATGTTTGATTGACATTAGCTGTTGTTTATTGACAAACCATTCAACTGTTTTTTGTCATTTGTTACCTATCTTATTCTAATTCCTATAGCAAACTATGAAGCTATAATAATGGTAAACTGGTACTTTTAAGGGTGCAAGCAACGTATTGGAAGATGTGTTTATTGAAATTAATTTCCATAAACTAACTTTCAAACCTGGCATCTTTATTAAATTTAATACTATTTTAATACTGGTATTTAGATTAGGTAAATTCACGTTAAATTGCAATAAAATATTATTCTATTTAAAATTAAACTGAAATAACTCCGCAGTTAACAACTTTAGAGGCATACAACTATATATTTTTTGAAAGCTTTTGAAACCGGCCATTCAAATATTTAATCATATACAGGGTGTTCCATTTGAAAAAAAATTGAAATTTTGAGGTCCGCTAATTCTAAGCGCCCTGTATAAATTGAAAAACTAAAGTTAAAATGTTGTATGAGTTTTAAACCTTACATGTTAATAATTTTTTTTTACATAGGTTTGAAAGTGATACCTGCTGTAGTGCCGTGATATCAATCTTGCAAATTAAGGCAATTTTTTAAAGAAAATGAGGAATAACTACCAAATTATTCATTTAAAACCCATATAACCTTATATCCTTTTAATCAGCAGTTAAATGGACTTTTAAAAATGATAAAATATACAGGGTGTTTTATTTAAAAAAATATAAGTTTGGTTTGCCACTGCTAGACGGAACACCCAGTATATGCAAAAATAATTTTATGTTATGTAGACCGATATCCGCTACAAGTTTTCTAGATACAAGTTTTTGATATTTATAATATTAAAACCGCTATCAAAAAAATGCAGACCCTTGGGACACCCTGTATATATTATACAGTGTGTCTGCTTAAGTTCGCACCATATGGAAAACTTTTTTATTATTAATTTTACGAAAAGAAGCAGGAGAATATCTCTATCGGAACCCCACTTGGTGTGACACAGGGTTTTAAAGATATTAATCGTTTTATTGCATATTCCTACAAGATACCTGATGTGAGGTTTCCAGGTAAGTTTGTTGTCAAGATTAATTCCTAGATATTTGAAAGTCTCAACATTTTCCATGGCGTGCCCTTCTAGTTCAAACAAAGGTGGGTTTGTACATGTTGACCTCTTTCTGCAGAAGTGGACAGATTTGGTCTTGGAGAGTGACACCGAAAAGTTTTTTTCTTACGAATGACATTTGCCAAACTACTAATTTTATATAGAATAATATCATCGGCATATGCACAGTAACATATAGATGGATCGATTGCCGCCAAGAGTGAAATAATCGCTATTAAGAACAAAGTAGCGCAACGGGATGCAAATCCGTTTATAAGTAAAAGAGATAGAGACAAGGATTTTGTCTCATTGCCACCCGTTATACCTCGTACATCAGACATAAACAACAAATAATAGATTAGTGGAAAATTACAGTTACGTATTTCAATTAAGTGTTATATCTATTAAAAGAATGTAGCTTTACATATTTGTAATTAAACCAAGTTCAGGTTCTGCTAGTTCTGAAATTAATAAAACCTCGCTCTATCTTCGAAAATATAAGACAAGGAATTTTTGTATAACTTTTTTCCTACTCAGAATGTGCCTCTTAATAACGTAACACGGAGTTGATACGTAATTTTTGCAGCATATATAGCGGGTGACCATAAATGATTGTGATTTGTGTACTTAGGTACTGACGCAATACCTAACCTGCTAACCTCGAATTTGACATAGTCTTACAGTGCCACCAACATAAACAGTGCTAACCTAAGAAAAAAATCACAATCATTTATGGTCACCCGGTATATATCCATGACAATGCATTTTTTATGAGTTACATAGGCGACACATTGGTCAGATTTGTCAAGGTCATTATTAGACCCTATGTAACATTAAATACCTAAAATTATACAAGCATTGGTATTCTAAAGTCTGCGGTAAAAGATTGAAACAAATAGGCCACTTGTACTTAGTGGGACACACAAACGTTACTTAGTTGGAATATTACACTCAACTGTCACATAACTGATATCATCCAAGGAGAACCATGCATTTTTTTTAAATTGACCAATAATGAACAGATTACTTGATAAACATTCTAGGTATTCTTCTCAAGCGATAAGCGCCCTAGGAATGACTATCGACTCCGTCGATGTTGTCATAACTGGAAGTAGAATTGCAAAAAACAAGCAACTTGAGTCTTTTTGCGTTATTAGGTCAATTCTAAATCATAATTCGTATACGGTTTCTGTGTAATAATCTTCAAAATATAAACGCGGGCGACATACAAATAATTTTGCCCATCAAAAGAGTTATCGTGCTGGTCTCGGTTAGTGACGTCAATATTCTTTTTTATTTTTCGTTTTTAGGGACTTGTAAATACTACCTACTTGTTCAACAAACAATAAGGAAACGTTTTTTTCGAATGAGGCGTATGGCAAACTAATGAATGAATCGTATGATGTTTTTGGCGCAAAAATGTGTTTTCGCTCCCTAAATTCCGTCGCGTGGCTTGGGTTTCTTCAGAGAGTGGTTCAGGAGTTTTGAAAGAAAACAGAAGTTTTTTTCTTAGAATATTACTTGGTCACAATGGAAGAAAACTACCAAATTGTCAAGGAGTTGTGTCTAAGAATCGATGTGCGGTCGGAAATGGGTGGACGAGTACTAGAATAATTAATAATTCTTGCTTAGTCAGTTTGCTAAAAGGTGCTTCATTTAAGTGAATCTGTATTAGTACTGAAATTCTAACAAAATAACTGTTTAAAATCAAGTAAATACTTTCTACTCTTTTATCTCTGCGCTAACTGTATATTTCGCTATTCTGGCTTCTTTCCGGTTGTTAAGATATTTTAGACTTTTAGTATTACTAGAGTTCCTATATGTACTAAGAGTTGAGCCATTGGATCCACAAATCAAGGACCATGTGATACAGCAAAGATATATTTCAGTTGTTTCGTTTGAAAGAAGTATGCATAAAGTTTAAAATTGGCAAAAATCAGGTACTCCATGGTTTGTGGATCCAAAACAAGTCACCCTACATGTCCCAACTCTTTCATATACAGGGACTCTAGTATTACTAAGTGATTTTGACATTCATGATTGATGGAAGGGGCGATATTTTAGTTTCACTTGTCATCGCGACTTGCACGACAACGACCCGGGTCACATCTTGGAGGCACCCGTTGCTTTGCAGCCGGCCGGTTCTAGCAGAGGGCACATTATGTTTATTGTTTCTCGGTTTTCGGTAGTTTGAGAAAAGTAGTGGTCGCCCATGGAGACAAATGTACGAAGGTGTTATACTTGTACGATTGGGGTAAAGGTATTTGTTGTTATTTAATTGTTCTTAACTGGAGTGATAATAAAAACGACCATGGCTGTGGATATTGCAATTGCAATAGAAAACACTCTTGGCTTCGCTCGTGCTCCAAGCTAGAATTCTTGTATATTAATAGTTAAAAACTTTCGACGCCATCCTGAATTTAATTAGGAAGAAATATCCACACGTTTTCCTCTGTAGTGAATTGGAGGCACTTTCCGTTTGATTACCTATCGTACATCCATTTTAGATTGTAACAAGATGCTGAAGCATTTGGGAGCATTTCAATGCCCAAAAAAATGTTTTGTATTTGAGCGGAAATGTTAATCAAGTTGATTTCTAAAGCACCCTGACCAATGTCTAAGTTCTAGTAAGAGATATTGCTTTGATATTTGTGTGATGTATAAGAATGGTTAGCAGAAAGTAAACAAACATTCGTATTGAAAAGAAAAAACGGTTTAACTAATTGCCTTCATTTAAAGCATGATGGTAAGCGATATATGCGTTTATTAATTGGACTTTTTATAAATTCCATGGAGAATAATTGACGTAACTTTTAACCTTCACTTTGATTGATTGATTGTTTGTAGTAGGGTTTTGTGTAGCACTTTACGTTTTGAAAATGCCTGCCAAATAAACAATTATGTCAGCGCCAAAGGATATTTTCTGGAGTTTTAGGCCTGTACACGTTTTTTTACGACTATCCGGTTTTGCACCATTTAGAGTAGAGGGTACTCCAAATCATCGACTCGTGATATTTACGAAAACATATGACAATGTTACGCGATTTTTATATTTGATGTATATCATTGGCTGCATTTACAGTCTCCTAATTGATGAAAGCAAGTTAAGTAACGTAGGAGCAAACAAATTCTTAGCGGTAATGCAAAGAGTGAACGCTATTACTATAATGATGATGCTTATTTCAAATATCGTGTATAGCAAATACTATGCAAATACAATTGTCTGTTTTTGGAAACGCTTATATTGTATTGATCAAACACTGTCGACGGCTAATGCAAGACTTAATTATGAAAAATTGAGGATGCTGGCACTTTTACCTGTGCTACTCGAAGCATTTGGGATAATTGCATACTTTATTTTACTGGTAACTTCAATTAAATTCACCTCTCAACATGCGCTTGCATTATTATTAGGGGATATCGGTTTTCTGATTGGTACTTTAAATCAAGCAATACTTTCTGGCCATTTTGTTATAATATTCGCCACCATTAAGGAGATATTTAAGTATGTTGAAATGACCAGCGAAATTAATGCAGCTGAAACATGGCTTACCTCCTCATCAAGCCAGTGTCGAGAAATTTATCAAGAAACCTGTGAAATTGGAAGAAACGCCAATCAAGTATTTGGAATCCAAATTCTTTGCGTTTTCGCAACGGCACTTAGTATTTTCACGTTATACAGTTACAATATTGCATCTACACTATACAAAGACAATGTTTATTTGACCTGGCATACTTACTTTTGGACATTTTATGGTATTTACAAGATAGTGCTCTTTGTTATAGTATCCGATGGATGCATGAAGCAGGTTAGATAAAAATGTGGAAGAAATCGTTTCACGTATTATAAAAATTAATTTTTGTCTATGCTTCAGATAAGAAAAATTAAGAAAGTTTTATGGAAAAGTTTAGTTGTGGAAAAGGAGTTTTCGACTAAGCAAGAGGCAAGCAACACCATCACTGTAATAACAAGAAACTTGTTAAAGTTTTTTTGTAGGTGAATGCATTTGCACTCCATCTATTGCATGAAGATCTTAAAGTAACCGCCGGTACATGTCTCAGTTTGGATTTTACTTTGGTTTGTGCTGTAAGTATAGATTGTATTCTTGTTATACTGGAAGATAGTTTAAATATAAACCAGACCTTATTGAGATAAGAAAACTATTGTTGCCGAATATTCGACGTACTTTCACTCTAACTCAATGTATTTACGCAATCTGTCTTGGTCTCTTATAATGCCTCTAAAAGTTTTTTAACGCAGCAAGTAATCGGTCATTTGTTGCGTTTGCCCATCTTTAATAATTTTTCATTTGCCAGCATTTGCAAGTTAGCTCAATAACAATTAGATTTCTTTTTTTCTATTTACATCATTTCGTAGCTAGAGGAAACCTGTAATGCAATGAACTCGTGCTAAGCTGATAATGCTTTTGCTTCAAAAATGTGATTGAAATAGAAAGCTAATTTGTATATCAGAACAGTTGCAACTAATTATAACAGTCTGAACTTACTAATTATTTTCTTATTTTCGAGCAATAAATAATTACCATTGTTAAGGAAATTTTCAAAGAGAATTTTACAACCAGATAGCAGATGCCAGGGTTCAGTCAATTGGGGCACTACGGAAGGCTTAAAAAATCTGCAGAACGAGATTCCTCCAGGTGAGTGAAGCTCTGAATCTTTACGGGTACGGTAATTACGGGGGTTTCGTTGCGGGCACCTAACCTCACAAATGGTTTAAGTTTCTGCCAAGACCTGAGGGGCCTCGCTTTTTAAACGAATTTCGTGAATGTTTTCGGGAAACGGTTTTGAGGAGGCCTAAAACCCTTAACAGGCGTATAAATCAACGAGCCACGTACGAGTTTTAGACAACGTCGAATTCGAAGGGAAAAAGTATCTAACCCACAGACAGGCGTATAGAACAACGAACCACGTCTGAGTTTTAGACAACGTCGGATTCGAAGAGTAAAAGTATCTAAACCACAGACAGGCGTATAGAACAACGAACCACGTCTGAGTTTTAGACAAGATAACTCCTGAATTGGCTCGGCGGAGACCACAGGCATTTAAATCAATGAGCCACTTTGATCTCTAGCAGGAATTCGGGAATTTCTGGGAAAGATTGGTTCCAAGACTAAAAGTCAAAAGGTTTCTCGGACGGGACCAGGACTCGAGCCCTAGGAGGCCCAAGGCGGGAGCGCCGCTTCGGAACGCTGGATGCAAGTCCTCCTCACAACGTACGATACCTCTTATTTATACATTACCATACGCCGTAATTTGTGCAGAATTTTAGGCAGGAATGCGCTGAACGACGACGGCTCGTGACCTCTGCGCACCTCGATTGTTTCTTTGTGCCTCGGCGATGTTTTCGGACAATTTGTGACGAAGTTTTGGCGTCGGTCAAATTGGAACGTATTCCAATGCGTTAAAAATACGATTTCGGCCGGCGCTAACGTCACATAATATTACAGAACAAAGCGGAAGCTACTTCTAAAACGCATTTAATCTAATCATCTACGATGCAGATGCCGAAACGTTGCTGCACAGAACAATAATATCAAATAACAAGCATACAGTGGCCTTAACGGCGCCTTTGTGCTTATAGTCTACAGTGGTAGTAGCAGTAACTGCGCATATGCACAATTGCAGGCTTCTAGATAGCATGCCCGTACTCACTGTTAAATACATTGTTTGTAATACAGCAATCAGGTACAAAAATTCGAATACAACGGGGTATAAATATATTAGCGCAGATTTGGGTTTTTTTCGCGTCAAGGACGTTCACCGATTCCATAGTTATCAAATGTTACCATTACGTCAGAACACGTTACATTTGCAGAGGCTATGATTACCTGACTGCAACTATGTAAAATTCAAATAGTGATTCCTTTGTTTCGAAAACCCTTGGTGCCAACAAGTTGCTTGCTTGGTCGTTTAAAAGGTCATAAGCGCCATGGTAAATTCAATCATGAAGCATAAACATGCCCACGTGCAAAACGACGAGAATCGGCAGTTTCTTGGTTGCGAAACCCCTAGAACTCAGTCAAGCAATTCTTGCTGATTTCTCAAGCCGTGTGTCATGAGACGCCAATCAAGTACGACTGTTAAGTGTCCCCACCTTTCTGTTTCCCGTGTGGCGATGTAAAATAAACGAAGCGTTTTTGCGAGACAGTCACTTTCAAGCCTACTTACAGTTCAGTCAGTACAATTGTGTGTTCGCCAGAGGTCGGTTACATTGAGCATTGCTTTGGTTTGTGCAGCGATTTCCGCATTTTCCCGTCGCAACAGTTAGTAGCGAGTTGACAAGAATACATTGGTAGATACGACCAGGTCTAATTAAGGATCTCGTAGAGTAATGTGTCGAGTGGCTTCCGGGAAGTTAGATGTGTCAAGGCCACTGCAGGTTCAATTATCGGAGGAGAAATGTTCATATTGCTTCATGTCGAATTAATTAAAAACCAGGGCAGCAATGGTCAATTACGGAGTATGGTTGTCAGTGATCTTTGCGGCACGAAAAAAACCGCTTGGACCAGTCTCCATCAACTTTCCCTGGCAGTCACTGATAGCAAACGAATGCAAGCATCTTCCAAGCTTGTCCACGGCAAACTACAAGTACTAAACCGCCAGAATTCTAAGGTACTGTGTATAATATTTAGATGCCCGTCTCGATTTCACAATGTGGAATGTACCGCATACTAATTAAGAGTGACGCGCTTTGAAAGATCTCTCATAGCGCCGATAGTAAGGCAAAAACATTCATTCTTGTCCTACAATAAGAAATTAAAGTTACATATTCACGGAAAATTAGTAGCCCCGTTTGTAAACTTGTAAAAATTATTAGATATGTTATTTGTTCCTTTTGTAGTTGTTTAATTTTGTGTTTAACTTCAATATAGTAGATTAAACTATCCCATGTATTTATCTAATGGTGTTTGCATGCGATCCCTAATTGATATTTTTTTTGTGTAGCAGATTTTAGTGGCAACAAACGATTAAGATAAGTTCGTTCGGAACGTGTTGGACGTCACTGAACCTGAGGATTGCCTCTTCCGACTTTAGGGCGATCTGTCTTAAAAGTAAAAACCCGTTTTATGTCATAATTACAATTTCGCCTGTAACATGACTCTGGACTCAACGCCTAATTCGACGGCTGATGAGGAATCACAACATTTCGGCTTGAATACCTTAAGTGATGGCCAACGAGTTCCAGCTGAAAAATACCTGGATTTGTTCTTTCAGATCTTCTCGGCAATGTTTTCTCCATTGCGTCTGTTGATGATGCAATTACTAGCTTTCTGACATACAAACCGCAAAACTGGGAACTAATAATAGAACAGTTCTTTTTCAAACTCATCTCTATCTTCTGTTGGTGCATGTACTTTTATTAGGGTAATATTTTTCTCTAAACTCAGATCTAATGAAATAAGCCTTTAGTTAAGGGATTCCCAGTCTATCACCTTTTCGTTCATGTCTTTCGTTACTCATTATAGTAACGTCTTCCTTAGCTCGGATGTTCCCGCTTACTCCAAAGTATCGTAACACATGTCCCCTTTCTAATTTTGTCTCACCACTACTTTTCTTTTTTGTTTCGCTGATACCTAAAATTGTTAGCCTATATTTTTTATTTCTTCTACTATCTCCACCTCTTTTTCATTCAAGGACATCACATTCCACATTCCATTCGCATAGTCCGTTTCTCGCGTGGGCTTCCCCGTTTGATCCGTCCGGCTTCTTCCAATTGTTTTCTCTGAATAATTTTACAGTGCACGGGTGATTAGCCCTGCCACAAGAGCCTCGTTACCTCGAGACAACTTGGTTGTACCCTGACAGGGGCCCTTACAGGGTGCTATCAGCAGGGCCAGCTGAACCCTGTTTTTTTTAGAGGTGTTACTCCTCTATCACTCACCCTTTGTCCTGCCATTGACATTAATTACTCAGTGATTAATATTAACACAAATATTATTTGCTTTATATATTGCTATACTTGTTTCAGCAAACTTGTTGCACAAATTTCAGGTAAAATGTAACGAAGAACATTCACGATAGCCGCATATTAACCAATAGTATTCCAAACAACTAGCATAGACGAAAGGTCGGAGGGAGGTCGTGGGTATAAAGGGTACGCGGTAGATTCACCGAATTAAAGTGAGTAATAAATAAACTAACAGATAAGGGCGCCTGGTTTAACAACTTACCGTAATTCGCTCCGCCGTATCATACTCTGTAAGCCGCGACGAAAGACATAATATACGGAGATAATAAATACCCAGAAAGGGTGGCAAACACACGGGTAATTTCAAACATCATAAAAACTACAATAAAGTACAAAAATACATTAAAAATGTTGCTGCTGGGTTAGTGAACGCTAAATCAACACAGAAAATAAATGATTGACATATTAGTTAATATAGTAGATTGTTACCGTTACGGCGACTAAAAAGAAGCAAGCAAAGGCCAACGGCTTCTCAGCCGGAGCTGGTCGTGGGTAAAATACAAAAGACTGATAAGCTTTAGCTGAAAAATAAAATATGGGCGCCAAGTAGCTAGTAACCCAGCGCTTTGCTAAACAAAAGATACACTACGGAAGGCGCTACTAACCGAACCTGAAAAAGTAAAAGTAACGGCAAGGCACAAATCATAAACGCAGAATAGGTCAAGGTAGTATAATTTTCGAGGACAGAAATACAATACACAATTAAAATACACACACACGATATCTCAATATACGGCTACCAAATCTTATCACAGTATCTCAATAGGGAGATCATATATCACAGTTTAATCAATACCATACAAAGCACAAGGCTAAACTCACCGCAAAACTGCCAATTACATTTATAAGGGCATAAAAATAAATAATTATAAACGGTATGTATCTGTTACAAATTAGTAGTATTAAAATAGGATACAAGATTGGTGTTAGATTTGGCCAAATGCACTACTGAATAAACACTTAGCAAAAGTTCGAAAGCATCTTGGCTTCGACACAGCTATTAAAATTAAAATCTAAATTTAGATTGCACGTTGAATGTAACCGAACACCCAGTATGCAAGGCTTAGCCTTTGTTTAATTAATAATTAATTTATACCGACGCAGTCACGGGCCTACAAGATCTTGTTTTGGTTCCGTAAGGGCGAATTCGCGATATTGCAAGGCAAATTGCATTTACAACGGACGTGACGCGAGCATTATAATTTCTCTTGCACAACAGGGCGCAGATAGAGATATTATTCAACGGTGTAAAAGGTGACATTTGAAAATGTAAAAAAAATGCTTTCATGCACTTGACTGCACAACTAACTTACAATACCGTCAAAAATTATTCCGAGGTCGGAGACCATACAATACCGGTAAAACATAGTCCGTACATATGACCCCTATATGACCGCTAAATTTTGTTTACAATGCAGAAATTAGTTACTGTTTTGTAATGCAGAATCAAATAAGGTTCCACAGGTGAGCTTACCGCTTAAGAATACACGTTAAAAACATTCATAAGTTTATCGAGCACATTGCAGCACCGTCACGCAGTTGGGCCGAAGATTCGGGAGTTCGAAACGGATATAGTAATCTGACAGACCTTTGCGATGGGCTACACTTCTGCTGCAGTGGCTGCACGCAGGGGCCAAAGGGCAATGAGGAGGTCAAAAGTGGGTGACCACCGAGTAGCTGTCGCAGGAGGTTTGCTGGTGCTATCCTGTCATGTAACGCAGGCTCGACTGGCCACTGGCGGAGCAATGCTCGATTCGCCACCAAGTAGAAAGGGGGCTGCTAGCACGTTGCCAAGCGAAGGGAGTACTGCAGGTACGTAGCCACACGGCAATACTGTACATATGTTCCCAGCGGGGAAAAGAAAAAGCTGAAAGGACAACTAACAATAGAATCGAACTGAACGAACCTAGAAAAACCACATACCCGTTTCAGATCTTCACGGCTGAGTTTCGCCAAGGAAGTTGACCATGTGCTGCTAAAGCAAAATCCCCAAACAAAGTCTGGGCTAGGAGATCACAGCAAATAACATCCTCGGGGCCTAATCCAGACCACCTCGGAATCCAAAATTACACCAAAAGCGATTTCCTACACAGGATGCGCTTGCATAAATCCAATAAAGTTACGTCTCCAAGACGCGAATTTTCAAAGCACCTGTCTTTAACAGCACAAAAATGGCGAATGCCAAAATGGTTTCCAAAACTGATAAAACCAAAAATCAAGTCTTGGGGGGGTTCAGATATGCATAAAGTGAAGCCTACACACCAGGGGCTCTCAGACCTGTAATTCTTATCATATGGTTTACTTAGATTGGAATGTGACTTTCAGAAGATCTAAATGCTCAGTAATGCTGTAAGAAAAATTAAACTCGAAGGAAAATATGGCAAAAGTTAGTTTTAACCAAGATTATGGCAAATAATTAGCTAAATAGTTGTAAATGACTTTTGAACCGTAACAAGATTCTGTCAGCAAATAGTACAAAGAACAGTGTAATCCACGGCTAACTTGAATGAGCGCATAGGCTACCGATTAAACAAAGTGAGAAAGGCCCTGCATGAAAAACCTCAATCAAAACTCAAACAAAACTGCAAATTGAACTCCCATGTGAATACGGTAGTCTAAAAGGCTTTCTTGCACGGAATCCTCTCATATAAAGAATTAATATTTAAGTCGTTTTCAACTGGTAACTTCGCTATAATCGAGGAATAGCGTATATGAATGCATATAATCACTTTAATTCGTTTACTATTCCTACTAGGACTGACTGCACACATAATACAAAATCAGAAGATTACATAAAAATGCTAAGCAATAGGGTTTATGTAAATGTACATTTCAGAAAGTAAACAACTGACTGTCGAATTGCGGCAATACAATTTTAACACCTATTTATTTTATTTATCACTCGAGTAATTTCTCCAACCAGCGTTACGAGATGTGTTGCTAGGCACCCATAAGGTTAGCAAGACTTGACGCTAATATAGTTGCGCTGTAATTCGGGGAAAACATAAAGGATCCACAACCGATGAAGTCCAAATTTTGGATTAGCGTGAGCTTAATGTGATTTCAAGAATTTGCGGGTTCTTCCTTCGGTAGTAAACGCTGAAGCCTCGTCTTTACGTAAATATGTCCAAGCGATAAAGTGTGATTATGATCACAATCACCAGGACAAACTCAAATAGGAGGAACAACGAAAAAAAAAACAGGAAGACTAAAAATAAAAGTAAAAAAGCAAAAAACAAATTTTACTGAGGGTTAGCTCACATGGAAATAGTTATCAACGGGTCTTACATCAGATTGCGTGAGAGATGTTTATTGATTGACAAAAGATAATAATTTATTACCTTACGGGTTACAAAGCAAAAAAGTACAATGTTCTTAGCACCAAGTCTGCGATGCAACTAAACTAGTGATAACAATTACGTGAGACATCTGTAAGACAAGATAAACCCATTATCAGCGTTCTCACATGTGTCGACAGATAATGCGTTTATGCAAGCACGTAATTAATACGTAACACCACCCGACCAAGATTGGATAGGATTTTCCAATTTTTGCAGTTCCCATGGAATCTCTTTTGGATTCGATTTATTTATGCTGTTGGTCAACTTTTCCAAGAGACAATTACGTTTACAATACAATATTATACTAAACATAACAAAATCAAACAAAAACACAACTACAAGCGTTAAATAACTTATTTCGAAATGCGTGGGCAGTAGCTAGACATTGTGGAAAATTTCTTTAGATAATTGAGTGAATTGATTTTTTATTGACTGAAAATCGTTTAAATCGATTTGTTTTAATTCAATGGTAGGTGTTTCTGGAAAGTAATTTTTAAGTGTATACATTGTTATGTTTAAAGAAGGTAGGTTAATATTTCGAATAAATTCATTCTTATAATTATTTGTCGATAAGGTATATTCATGATTGGTTACCTTACATTCTTTCGGCAATTGTATTAAATAAGTTCCAAAAAGAGGTTGTTTGTAAGGACTATTATTACTGCAACTTACATCGAATATTAATTCTTTAGGAGTGATCACTAACAAGGCATTATTACTTACTTCATGCATTTTAACTGTATTTAACTTAAATCTATAGATTTTACAATCTCTGGTTCTCTTACAATTAAGAAGGTCAACCGCACAACTTTCGTCTTTTTCTATATCTTGATCAACGTTTTCACAGAAATAGAGGCCTTGTTTCAATTTTGTGCACATATTATTAATTGTTACACTGAATTTATTATTGAATAGGATGTAGGGTTTTGAAGGAATTGTCATGTGGAAAGTGTTGTTGTTTGGTATTGGTAAGGGAATCAATTGATAGTAGTCGTAAGTGCCATTAGCACTCAGAGGTATTTCGAGTATGAAGACTAAATTATTTCCTTTTCTATATGCTTTTACGTCGATTAAATGATCGTATTCGTTAAGATCAGTCGAAGGTTCATATGGGAGTCTGTATAGTATATGTTGTATTGATATGAAGTCAAGTTCAGTTCGTAGATCCTTAAGTTCCACGATAGAAGGGTGTAAAATATTTAATTTAGCGAAGGTGATTGCTTCTTCAAGCGTATCTAGAATTTCTAACAGAAAATTCAATAAAGTGGCCAACTGAAGTTGTACCGAATGGAGATTAATTAGTGCATAATTTTCGTTATCGTGTAATGCTGTAGTTTTGATGGCTGATTCAATTTGTAGAAGTCGCAATTGCAGAATTTTCTGGTTAGTTTCTAATTTAAATAATGTTTGATTGTACTTGTCGATAGCTTGGGTCATCAATGACGTTTGGAGTATTGTGATCTTTTCTAATTTATGTTGAATGTTTTGAAGGGAATTTAAGGCGTGATCTATTCTTTTTCCATCTTCAGCATCGAGGTTACCAGTAATAAAGCTGATTAGACTTCCTAAACCGTATATTGCTCCTTTTTGACTTTCCGAACGTAATGAGGAAACAAATGTTAATTTTTTTTTAATCTCTATCAATAGACTTTCCAAAACGAGCAGATAATTATGACTTTCTAATTTATATATGGGTCCATGATTTTCCGGTTCTAATGGTTTTTTCAGGTAATTTACATTTTATTTTAGTTTTTCATATTCGATTAATAAAGGTGAACAATCGATAGTCTTAATGAGGGTCCATTGGTCCTTTTTTATTTGTGCTGTACCAAGCCTGTTGAAGTAAAGACCTGGATTGTTTTTGAGGTTCGTGAATCCTGGTTCTGCGGGGTAGCAGATTCTAAAGCAGAGGAATCTGTAACCTCCTCCTTAGTCCTTTGCATCTTGTCAGATGCGTGGTGATGCATAATCCGATGTATAATTATTATTTTGTCGCTCTTCTTATTGCATTACGCCATCTTTCCCTGTTCTCTGTTGTTCTGACAGTTCCCTCAAAATTGGTTTCCAATAGCTTAGTAGCGTCTATCCATCTCTGTGGCGATCTTCTTCTGCTTCTTTTGCCTTCTACTTTGCCCTGTACTACAAGTTTTTCCATACTGTTGTCATTCCGTGTTATATGCCCAAAGAATTTCAGTATGCGACTTAGTATAATACTACTTAATCTTTGGGGTGGTTGTATTTCTTGCAATACTGATACGTTTGTTCGTCTTTCGGTCCAAGACACTCTAAGCATTCGTCTCCAAATCCACATTTCGAGGGCGTCTATTCTTTTCCGGTCCGCCGCACGTAATGTCCACGTTTCCGAAGCATACATGAAAATAGTGAATTGACAATCATGATCTTTGTTCGTTTTGTTATGCTGTTGTCTCTCCATAAGGTAGTCAACTGTGTCATTGCAGCCTTTGTCATTTGTATGCGTCGCTTTATTTCTTGTTCGCAATTTCCGTTGTTGTTAATATTGGCTCCAAGATATATAAACCTGTCTACTACTTCACATCTTCCAATTTGTTGTAATTCTGGTCTATTATTGTTGGCTCTATCTATTACCATAATTTTTGTTTTGGTGTAATTAATACTGAGACCATAACTTTGGCTTACTTCTTCCAAGTTTGTGAGTAGGTTTTGAAGTTCAGTTTCTGATTCAGCCATGAGTAGGGTATCATCTGCGAACCGTAGATTCGATATTTTATGCCCGTTAATATTGGCGCCGCCATTCCAGTTTTCTAAAACTAAACGCATGACATATTCGCGATATACAGGGTGTTAATTAAGTACGTAGACAAACTTTAAGGGGTGATTCCTTGATCAATTCTAAGATAAAAAGTTCATACAAACATGAGACCTAAACGGCTTCGTTTTCGAGATACAGGGTGTTGAAGTTTAAACAAAAACATTTTTTTTTCAAAAATCTGCAAAACGGATAGAGGTATTCTAATGAAACTTGGTGTAGGTTAGTATTTCATAAAGTGGCATAGTTTAGTCAAAATAAATTTAATTTATTTCCACCAGTGGCGTGCATCGGGGCGACCTCAGCTATCTTATTTTAGAGAAATCTGGTACGCCACTGTTTTTTAGAAAAAAGTTTTGTAGCTATTGTAAGATTGTTTTTTATTAAATAATTACTTGTCGTATTGACTAAAAACAGTGGCGTACCAGATTTTTTGAAATAAGGTAACTGAGGTGGCCCCGATGCGCGCCACTGGTGGAAATACATTAAATTTATTTTAAACAAACAATGCCACTTTATGAAATACTAACATATACCAAGTTTCATTACAATACCTCTAGGCGTTTTCCAGATTTTTGAAAAAAAGATTTTTGTTTAAATTTCAACACCCTGTATCTCGAAAAGGAAGCCGTTTAGGCCCCATATTTGTATGAACTTTTTATCTTAGAATTGATCAAGGAATCGCCCCTTAAAGTTTGCCTACGTACTTAATTAACACCCTGTATATTATACAGTAATGGAGACAATACACAGCCCTGTCGTACCCCTTTTCGAATTTTACACTTTCTTGACAGATGGTGATCAACTTTTACTGTTGCTGTACTGTTTGTGTAAAGCTGGTGAATGATGTATATTAAATGTTTTGGAACGCCCATTTCTTGGAAAATTGTCCATAGTCGATCCCATTTAATATTATCGAACGCTTTAGCGTAATCCACAAAGCACAAGTAAAGCGGCACGTAGTACTCCCTCGACTTTTCTATTATTTTTCGTACATTTAAGATCTGTTCACGAGCACCACGACCCTTTACAAATCCGGCCTGTTCTGGGGCAATTTCCATGAGACATATGCGCTGATTCTTGCTTAGAGTATGTACAACATCACCTTGCTTACATGCGGGATTAGTGCTATGAGGCGTTATCGCACTTGGTTGTACTCCCTTTCTTGTGGAGTGGTATTATTATGGATGTTGTCCATTCTTCAGGCCATTTTCCCGTATTCCAAATTTGTTGACATATTTGGTGTAATATACTGATGCCATAGTCTCCAATTGATTTTAAAATTTCGGCTGTCACAGTGTCGATGCCCGCCGCTTTACCGGTTCCCAGCTTTTTAATAGCAGCTTCAACTTCATGAAGTAAGATCTTGGGTTCTTTATCGTAGTCTTGTGTTCGAATTAGGGTAGGTTTGTCTTTATAAAGCGTTTCAGAGTATTCCCTCCATACTTCCATCACACAATCAATTTCAGATACGATGTTATCATTTGTGTTTTCAATTGACCAAGTGCGTGGTTTGAATTGTCTGGTGATCTGTCGTATTTTTAAGGAAAAGTCTTTTGAGTTATATTTTGCTGCGTTTTCTTGAATTTGTTTACAGATACCATGAATGTGTTCATTTTTGTCTCTTCTGCATTGTTGTTGTATCTGTTGTGTTAGTGATCGGTATGTGGCCTGTTGTTCCTTGTTGTGTGTGCCTTGAGCCTTTAGTTGTCTTCTTAGGTGTACCAATTTTAGAGTCTTCTCCGTCATCCATTTCTGCTTCCTTTCCCCCAACTGTGATTGTGTTTTGTTGGTTTCCACTACGTGAAGTATACATTCTTTTAATACTTTCCACAACTTATCTGGATCTTGGTCGTCTATATCTATTCTTCGCCCCGCTAGATATTGAGTTATTTTCTTCGCCATTGCACTATACTCCTCTTCTCTGAGAATTTTCTTTACACATTTCTTAAATTTTATACAGACAGTTGCTTCCAGTAGTTGATGGTCAGAGCCGCAATCAGCAGACGGACGTGTTTTGGCTGATAGGATTGAAGTGCGCCCGTTGAAATCGCCGGTGATAATTACTATTTCTCGATTTGGTATTTGTTGCACTATTTCGTCCAACTTTGAATAGAAGTTGTCAATCTCGTCATCTGTTGCTTGCGTTGTTGGAGCATAAACTTGGATCAAGTTGATTACATAGGGTTTTGCATTTAGCTTGAGAGATATAATACGTTCATTTATAGGTTGATATCCCATGATGTATTGTTTCAGACATTTAGAGACCCAAAATGCTACACCCCGTTGACTTACGTCTATCATCCCTGAGAAACATACGAAGTTGCCGGTCGATGTTGTGAAATGCCCGTTACCGTGCCAATGAGTTTCTGCTATTCCTCCAATTCCGATATTTAAGCGTTCTAGTTCTTTTTCCACAATCTCTAGTTTACCTGTTTGCCGTAATCCTCTTACGTTCCACGCAGCAATGTTGGTTCTTTTGCGGCACTTTAACTTTTTATCATTGTATATCCCGGTAGCACAATTTCCATACGGAGCCCAGGCGTTTACCCACGTATGGCCGGTATCACATTTCGCACTTTCTACCCCGGAAGCAGAGCAGCGCCGAGTGTCAATCGGAGCGCGTGACATGACTTCATTTTGATTATTCATCGGTTTCATGCACGCTCATGGGATAGTAGTACAGTGGTTTCCCATTGCCTTCTGTACCGCAGAGCATCAGCCATTAAAGTCATTCTGACCATGCCTGTTGTTGAGTCATATGCTGCCGTACCAATCACTTTGATCTCCGCCAGCAAAGACTACGGGTTAGACTGCTACCCCTAACTCGTGTAGTAGCCCATTACTGGGTTGTAAGCGCCAACTGTTCGTTGCCATCTTTAGTACTATGGGCCTACAAACCCACGTACAGTTCTATACAGAACCATGGTATAGTATAGGATGTAGGAGGGACATAAATAAGGATTGGTGGGATCTAGGGATAGGGCATGATTTCCCCAAGAACTGCGGTGTGGGAAGAAATCTGTAACAAAGGGCCGTAAATTGTTGACATGTGCCTGTCTTGTTCCTTTATTATTTTTTAGTGTGCATACATGATGTGGTGTTATAGATATAATTTCGTAGGGTCCGATAAATTTTGGTTTGGCTTTTCCTCTTCGGGAATCGGTTTTTAGTAAAACTTGTTGTCCAACTTGGTAGGAGTGTTTTCTATTTTCTTTCGCATTCAATTTTAAAATGTAATTTTCTTTTAATTGCTGTTGCTGTCTTTTAATTTGTTCAATTAAATATTTCATTTTTTCAGTGTGATTAGCGGTATAATACTCGTTATTGCTCGAAATCAGCTGAAAAGGGATCCTGTAACATAGTATGTCCGAAAAGTAATTCATGGGGTGTCATTTTGGTGCTTGTATGAATAGTGTTGTTGTATGCGATTATGGCATATCGCATTAAAGTTTTAGGTTCTTCCTTAGGATGTCGACTTTTTAATAATCGATAGTGCTCTATCAGTGTTGAATGTAGTCTTTCGATGGGACTGTTGGATTCATGATGTCCAGGCGTTATAATGTGCAAATTAATTTTGTGAAAAGCAAGTAGTTCTTGTATTATTATGCCGTTAAATTCTCCGTCTCCTATAATTTTTATTGGTGTACCATATTGTGATATAAATTTTGTTATTTTCCGAACTATGGTTACATTGTTTCGATCTTTGAGGTGATATACTTGTGCAAATTTTGAAAGTTTATCGATAATTGTTAAGAACATATTATTGTCGATATAAAATATGTCTATGTGGCATTTTTGCATCGGTTTATCCGGGGTGTCTGTGACATTATAAGGGGCTTTAGTAGGTTGTCTATCATATTTTAGTTTTTTGCATTCTGCACAGTTATTAATGTAGTCTGAGATTGTTTTTTCCATGTTCTTCCAATAGAATTTACGCTTTAACGCTAATAAAGTTGCTTGAATTCCACGGCGATTAGTTTTTCCTTCGTGGTAAAGTTTTATTTGACCATATTGTTCTTCTTTGTCGATAACATGTTTAACTCTATTTATACATCTAAATAATCTTGGTTTCTTTACACTGAACAATTCGATTGTTAATCGGCATGTAATTTTGTATAATTCATCTTCTGGAAAGAACAGGTAGTATGATGTGTCGGGTTTGCAAAATTCTAAAAATATTTTTCGTAGGGTAGGCAGAGGATTCGTTGTATTTATTTCTACATTCAAAATCTTGTGTCCTTGCATTTTAATTTTTGGAATCGATGGCTCGTCGTGAACCATATGAAATATTATTTGGTTTTCTTTAGTTTCCAGGGCATCCTCACAAATAAGTATTGTAGGTGTCGATGATTCCTGGGTATGTTGTGTATTTGAATCTGTGTCTTCTGGTTGTTGGATTCTTGTTATAGGTATTAATTCTTCGAGATCGATTGGTTTTGGTATTCTTGCAGGTTGATTTATTACAGGTCGCGGTTCAGGTGTGTTTAAGCGTTCACTGTTTACAATTTCGTCCAGGAGTTGGTCGAGTTCTTCGTCTTTATTTGCTATCATAGAAATATTTGTTGTATGTGTAATGGGATTAATTTGTATACGAGAGAGGGCGTCAGCATTAGAATTTTTGGTTCCTTTTTTGTAAATAATGTCGTAATTATATTCTTCCAGTTTGAGTCTCCAACGTGTTAATTTAGAATTGGGTTTTTAAGTGAGTTTAACCAAATGAGTGGTCTGTGGTCTGTAACGATGGTGAATTTTCTTCCATAAAGATAGGGGCGGAAATACTTGGTTGCCCAAATTATAGCGAATAATTTTTTTTCTATTGTCGAATACCTTTGCCCCGTTTCGTTGAGGGTTCTAGATGCGTATGCTACTGGTAGGTCTTTTTTAGGTGTACCTTGAAATAAAAATGCTCCAAGGGCGACATTGGATGCGTCGGTTGTGAGAATAAATTGCTTCTCAAAATCCGGGTATTGAAGTATCGGGTCATTCAGTAGTATATTTTGTGCATTTTGAAATGCTTTTACAAAGTCTGGGGTGTGTTCTACCTTTTTACCTTTCTTTAGACAGTTCGTAAGAGGTTTAGTCATTTTAGCAAAATATTTTAGAAATTTTCGGTAATATCCCAAAAGGCCAAGGAATCCTTTGATTTCTTTCTGCGTTGTTGGGATTGGATAAGTTTGTATGGCTTTTATTTTGTCGGGGTTTGGTTTAGCTCCTTGTGGTGTTACTATATGTCCAAGATATGCTACTTCTTTACGTAGGAATTCACTTTTGTCTAGCTGAATTTTCAAGTTGTTTTCTCTAATTCTATTAAATACGTTACGTAATCTTGTAATGTGTTCTGGAAGAGAGGTAGAAAAAATTATAACGTCGTCTAAATATACTAAGCATTGGCTATCTGTTAGTCCTTTTAGAACGTTGGTGATAATCCTTTAAAACGTAGTTGAGCTGTTTTTAAGACCAAAAGGCCTGCGTAAAAATTCAAAATGTCCGTCATCTGTAGAAAAGGCAGTCTTTTCTCTGTCTTCCGGGTCAATTTCCACTTGATGGAAACCTGAAACTAGGTCTAGGGTGGTAAAATATTGGCTTCGTCCTAGTTTATCTAATATATCGTTGATATTGGAGATAGGAAACTTATCTTCAATTGTCTTTTCATTCAATTTCCGATAGTTTACTACTATTCGCCATTTTTGTTGCTTTGATGCATCCAATTCTTTGGGTGCAATCCATATGGGTGCATTCCAAGGCGATTCGCTAGGTTTGATAGTATTGTCCTTTAACATTTTGGCCATTTGAGTTTGAACTTTTTTATGAATGTATGAATAACGATAATTTTTCGTAAATACGGGTTCATTGTCAGTTGTTCGAATTTTGTGCTTTATTTTATTGGTAAATGATAATGGAATGTCTTTGCAATAAAATATATCTCGGTATTCCTCACATAAATTCGTTATTAACGCTTTCTCTTCGTCATTCATGTGATCTGTTCTTAAATTCGTTTAAGTTTTCTGGTAATTTGATTTTGACATCTTTTGTACTAATATGATTTAATTCGATAGTCTTGGGTTCAACTATTGGTTGTAATTGAATTGGTTTCTTTAAATTAAGTTGAATTGGTTTGTTTCGTGTATTTATAACTGTAGTTAAAAATGCGTTATTTTCAATTTTGACACATGCTTCTGGAATAATTAAATCTGGTCCAAAGTTTCTTTTTTCACATAGTGCTTCTTTTAAGTGGCTGTCGGTAGGTAGTCGAATTATACTTTCTGATCGAGGCGGAATTTTTATTTCAAATTTCTCCGGTTTCCTTGTAGGTATTTTTTCATCATCTGATGGTTGAATATAGAGTGGCAAAGTACAGTTGCTTGTGATTAGCTAATTGGCAGACAAATCAATTCTTGCGTTCAATTGTTTTAACAAATCCAGTCCGATGAGTTCCTTCATAGTTGTCATTAAAATTGAACAAATAGATTTTGTGCATTTGATTTGTCTTGAAGGATTTCGGTAATGGTATATTAGCTACTTCGTCATGAATTGACGTTGCATGTGCAGTGGTAATTTGGAAAGGTTCGATGTAAATATATTTGGAGTAATACTTGTGTACGAAAGCGGGATTTAACAGTGTTTTTATAGATCCAGTGTCAACCATGAGTTTTGCGTTGAGTTCCGGTAAGTATATGTAGGGTAGTTTAGGTGATACCGAATTGTTAACGCATATTACGTCAGGCTGTCGTTCGGGCTGGTCAGGGAAAAATCCTGTTCGGGGTCAATTTCTGATGCTTGGATCCAACTGTGGTCTTCTTCGGATTGTTCATAATAATTATATTTAGCGTCAGGTGCAGGTCCTTAAGCGTTATCTTCTTCTTGTACTTCGGTTTCGACAGGTCCTTGATCACGGTAGAAAAGTTCTTCGGAAATGAAGTTCCTAGGTTGGTTTGATTGTCGAATATAATATGGCTGTTTTATAGTAGGTACGCGATATATCCATAGGAGTAGGCTTCTCAAGAGGTTGGATATTTCGAAGTTTGAACACGTTGGCTCCTGTTGGTTTCTGGTTTTCAAAAACAATTGGTTGCGATGGAAACTGTTTTGCTGGCAATTGTTTTGTAGACGATTGCTGTGGTGGTAAAGCAGGAAGTGTCCTTATTGGTGTTGGAAAATATTGGCGTTGTACTTGGAATTGTGGGTGAACGGGCTGCATCATTGGTCTATACTGCGTTTGAACCATTGGCATTGATTGACGATGGAAGTAATAATTTTGCTGTTTGGTTGATTTGATTTCTGTGTCACATTTGGTTTGTGATGGGGTTTAGCAATGCTTTGATTTCCTGATTGTAAATGCCATACGTTTTGTTCTTCATTAATATATTTATGGGCATTTTCCATGATGGTTGGTCGTTGACTCCGTATGAACGATCCAAGGGGGTTTCTTGATCCACTTAGAAACGTCTTTAAAGTTAAATTAGTGTACAAGTCTCCTTTGACCCTAATTGTAGCTTCGTCTGTTGTGTGAAAATAGGGCGGCTCTCATTCTTACGCACGAGTTGTAAAAGTCCATTGGGTTTTCGTGGTTTCCTTGTCTGAGGTGTAGTAAATCTTAAAGAAGGCTGTCTTCGGATCTTCGGTCGCCAAAATTGTTTTTTAAAATTTCTTTGAGTTTTTTATAACTTCCGATGGTATATCCTGCAGTTACTAATACAGCTTGTCCGGTTAGTTTGCTTTCGATGCAGGATAACAGAATATGATTGATGTAATCTGCATTTTTGGCAGTTGAAAATTGATCGTAGATGAGATCGGCTGCTTTGAAAAAATTTGCAAGTTGAGTGGGATCTCCTCCAAACTCGGGAAGGGTCTTTAAATATTCGAAATGGAAAGCTGGTACTCCCATTCTTCTTGTGTTTTGTCGTTCTAGTACATTTTGTTGTACAGCAGCTGTTTGTTGTATCGGCGGATTTTGTTGCGTGGATGTGTTAGGAATTACAAATGGATTTATAGCAAGGTTGGCTAGTTGATTGGCCAGGGTTTCCTCAAATTCGTTCATGGATTTTTTATTTAGCGCAATTATTAATTTATTTATTATTTCCCAAGAGTGTAAAGGCATAAATTAAGTCAACGGACACCTGTAGTCTCTCTTATGTGAAACGAGGATATTGTTTTAAAATACTAAGCTTTTCCTTAGCTTTCGCAAGAGTATCTTTATATCTAAAATTTTCCTGAGAATTTTAACCCATTATCAGCGTTCTCGCATGTGTCGACAGATAATGCGTTTATGCAAGCACGTAATTAATACGTAACACGTGTACCAGTACGCAACCTTCATCCCAAAGTAATCATGCGGCTGAAACCTGCAAGTAGGGCAAAAAGCCGTAAAAATACGTTGTGTAGCTTTAGAAACAAAAATCACCGGATTTCAGAAGTAAATTGCTGCAGAAGAAATTGTTACAGTATACACGGAATTTTACGGAAAAACTGGACTGCACTTATCACAGGTTTATTTGCGTTGGAAGGCAACGGTAGTAAAGCCCCCGATCGTTCGCGGCCGGCTCGCGGGAGGGTGTGGTTTACGTTACTCGTAAAGTTTGGTTCAGTTTTAGGACGGTAAAAATTGTTATAAGATGTCAAATCGCCACCGTAAAGTTCAACCCGTAGCTGTATGTATCTACTTCGTTCACGGCCGAGGCAGCGGGTCTAGTTCAAAATACTTACGTGGAGGATTAACTGCTTGTCAACATAAAGACCTAATTGCTTTAGTTACTGAAGAGCAAGTCTCCTTTACAATTGTTTAACAATAATTGTCCAATCAGTAACTAAATAAACTTTCGAATTTAATACGCCTGCAGGGCGCGTTTTCGGGTCCACGCCAATTGAGCACCAAGCTCTCGATGCAATAAATGTAGACCGGCGAACTGAGCACCAGGCAGATCAGGTACCTTTTCAAAGCTACCCTTTGAGACAGGCGAATTCAGCACTTTGACCTGTGTCCACTTTGTAATGTTATTCTTTTTATTTCAATTTATAATTATTATTAGCACACAACTAAAATTTTAACGATATCATTAAAAAACAATTTGTAACTCGTTTGGTATTGGGAAACCTCATCATCAAAATTATATTTGTCTCCGAAACACATCTATTATTTGCGATAAATGAAATAATATAAATTATGATTTTTCTGAATATACACTACAAGGTAATAACACAATTATTGCTATTAATTTTTTTAAATAAAAGAATGCCTACTATAACCTTTTGATTTTTATTTGGCCGAGGAAGATGACTGTTTGCATTAATTCAGCACCTGATAACTTGTTAGTTTGTTAATAAACAAACTAGTAATATAGTGCGCAATTGGCTAATCTAAAGTGCTCAATTGGTTGGTCTCCGTTTGGTCGTTGGTGTTCAATTGGTGTGTCCGGCAACGGTATACATTTTTACCTGCGGTAATAAAGTGCTCAATTGGTGCCCGTCCGCGTTTTCTTACTGCTTAAATAAAACCTACTTTTATTCAAAGGAACCAAATATCTAGCTTACAAATAAGGTTTATGCAGCGTTTAAATGATGTAACGCCCCGTTTCAAATGCGCGTTTAATAATTAGTAATTACTTTTGGACCACCTTATAAATCAATTGAGGCAAGTACGAAATACCGTTATCGCGTGAAGAGTGTGGCTGATAGATAAGAGTTGCTTGGTTTTTCTGGCTCGAGCGCGTGGATCTTCGCGAGAGCTTGCTTTTGGATTTTGCTAGCAGAGGAAGCAGCAAGCACTTGTTTTATTTGACAGCGCCGTAAGGGATGTATGCTAGTCAAAGCAGTCTGCATAGCTAATTAACATTTGACAGAGCGCTAATGAGCGAGACTCCACGAGCCGCCGTTTTCCAACGTTAGGTAAGGTTTCTTCTTGGCTTATTTATTCCATTACTAATTTCCGTGTATTGGCGTTTAGGCGGAATAAGAATAGGACTAAGGACTAGGAACTCGCAGAGTTTCATACTCAACTCTTGTGGTGCATTTGAATTATTGGGTTTCCAAAATGTTTCTGTAATTGCTAGCGTCGAAGTCCGAATTATCGAGAAGGCGTGCAGATGTCAATCAGTAGCTGCGTGGGTCTCTCATCCCGATGCAGAAGTACGAGTGCGGACTACATCACCCAGGATTGCACCAGGTGGTTAGAGTGGCAGAGTAGTAATCACAGTGACCAGCGGTCCCGGGTTCAAACCCCGGGGGAAGCACAAATTTACGTTGAAAAACGTACAATATCAGTCCTTCTCAGGACTAACCAGGAAGACCTGAAGACGGGAGTAGATCAAAACTCCCTAAACGTTGTGTGATTTACACCCTAGACAGTGGAGAAAGTCCGAAAAACATATCGTAAGCACTACCAAGTTTGAAAAACCAACATACAATTATGTTAAACCAAGTTAGTTGCTAAGATGTAAGCACCCCTTAATTTAGTCACGTCACTGGGAAGATCACATTCCGGTATACACTTTAGTAAGTAATACAGATGGGTAATTTTAAGCTGAGGAAAGTTGATCATCAGGGGGGGGGGGGCTGCTGAAGGGAGTTAATGAGATCAAACCTCATCTATGGACAGTCGTAGCAGATCCACAGTAGAGCTGATTTTAATGGCTCTGACGACTACCAAATAGTACAAATTCGAGCAACCAACCTCCGCGTCAACAATTCTTGGCGCAGCTCCACAGAAAAACATTGTTACGACCCAGGTTTATACTAAATAAGGCCACTGTTTTAATTTCTCCGTAGCAAAGAAGTAGAACGTATGTGCTTAGTATTAATTAAGGAAAGATTAATGAAATGTAAATTCTAAACTTTACCCGTCTCAAATGGCTAACAGCCAACTAAAATCGGCACTAGACCGATCGTACACACTTCTAACAGCGGCCTGCAAGATTTCGACAAACCCCCAAGGCTGCACATGACACACGTCTTGGTGGATCGACTTCTGGGCAACTAGTTTTTTTTGCACTCCCAATACTCGGCGTGCCCGCAACATCACGCTCTACCAACTCTATTTATAATCTCACGGCGTAACAAATTTTGAAAAGAGCACAAGCTCCTGTGACTTGGTCAATGAGACGCTTACATAGCAAAATAACTAAGGCTGGCGTTTGGCTTATGTTGAAATAATAGGGACAGATTGATACATAGGAATCACTTATTATCGATTTACACGCATCGTAGGAACACTTCATTTCAAAGACAAATGTTGGCAGATTATCGTAAGCTATTTTATAAATGCCAAAAGATTCGCTTGCTCTATAAAATTGTATTTAAAATATCGACGCTTTTGCAGGCATTTTTCATTTGTATTTCTGTCATTCAACAGTAAAATTTACTTGTGCAAAATAAAATAGAAATTGTAAAATAGCTTACAGGAAGATACGATTTTTTATCTTTTATTTAAAACTTCATTGACCTATTTCGAACTTTTAATTTTTGATAATAAGTGATTCCTAAACAAATTCAAGCGGTTGTCATTTAGGGCGAATATTACAACGCCAAATGTCGGTTATCGGTGCTGTTTTTGCAGACACCTGATATATTTCCACACAAATAGCTCAAATGTTCAGGGTGGAGGTTATAGTGAACTGTATGATTTTAATTTGGATAATTTACAGGATACGTCTTAGGGGTGCAGGAATGAAAAAGGGTTATGAACCAACGGTCTCGTGCAGTCTCACACGAGATGAATTTTAAAGACTTAATTTCCGTTGACCAGAGGTTGGGTGAATACAGAACAGATGTTAAAACTATATGCTTATTTGACTAGAATAAATCATATTTATATACATTAACTATGACGTAAATTACAAGGTTTATGTTATTTTGCCCTAGTTTCAGCTCGCATATGCACTTGCGTATTCAATTTCATAACAAACAGATAGCAAGTTTGCAAAATTGCAGTTTGTCGACCGGTCATTCGACCAGTGCTGATAATAAATGCTGACAGCTTTTGTTGTAATAATCCGCAAGTAACAGTTCGCTTACGAAATGTATGCATACTTAATTTTAAAAGTTAAAATTATGTTTTGGTTCCTAAACATTCTGCCGAGCGACAATGGGCCGGGATGGTGTAGCTGAGGCTGTCTCTCCATCTTCTTCGTCAGGTGGCAGTGGTTGTAACCTGAAGCTCTCTGACGGGTCTGAATTTGGGCGTGGCTGAGGTTTCCTGTTCTTTCTCCAGTACTTCCATAATGTCCAGATGATACAAACTGATACCAAGATACCGATTGTAGTACCAGTGTTCACCATGATGATATGTTGATGGTGCCACAATGGATAGTCCTGATGTAGCTGCAACTCGTCTTCTTCTTCTTGCAGGCGTTGAAAATGATCGAACGGTAGCAACACAGGTTCGTCTATTTGCAGTTGAGAGTGGGTGCTCGTATTCTGCAAAGTAGTGTTAATAATTACTTGCATTGGTTTGTTGAACCCAGCTACGACAGGAATTCTAGTGAATAACTGAGTATGCAAAGTAGTCCGTTTTGTGTATATAGTACAATCTGGGGATATTTGGATTATGCCAATATCTTGAATCTTCACATCTTCTCGATTCCCTCTGCATTGTACTGCTGCTGTTGTGGGTTGATTGGGAATAAATAACCATGTATTCGCTGCGTACAGGTTTCTCCATACCAGTGTTTTAACTGTAAACTGATGGACCAAACATTGGCTGATCCCATGATTGCTGTTGTAACTAAAGTTGTTGAATTAGTAATTTGGCCTTTAATACAATTGGAGCTAACGGAGCTAACCATCCTAATGAGTCAAACAAGCGGGATATTTCTGATAACATTATCCTCTTTGTAGGATTTGTATCAGTTCGAAGACTGACCCGAAACTTAAATTCATCTGCCTTCGGACTCCAGTGTACTCCCAAGGTTTTCCTTGTTTCCCCTTCGTCGATCTCTAGTAAGTTCTTGTCCTGTAAGTTATCTGGCAATTCTTCGACAAGCGCTGCGCTGTTGCTTGCCATTTTTCTAAGGGTAAACCTTCCATTTTTTAACATATTGATTAGACTTACTTGGAGATGCGTTGCTTCTTCTATGGAGTCGGTTCCCGACATTAAATAATCCACGTAGAAGTCCTTGGTTGCTACTTCTGCAGCCATTGGGTATGTTTGTCTCTCATCTTCAGCTAGCTGCAACAGGGTAAGGATTGCCAGGTATCGTGCTGCTGTTGTTCCATAAGTTACAGTGGTAAGTTTAAACTCTTGAATAGGTTCGTCTGGAGAAAACCGCCATACTATCCTTTGGAGGTCCTGATCTCCTTCGGCTATCTTGATCTGACGGTACATCTTTTCAATATCTGCTGAAAATACAAACTTGTGTTTCCTCCACCTTAGGAGAATTTGTTTCAAGTCTTGTTGCAATCTTGGTCGAGCAGTCATTAGCTGGTTTAAGCTGAGACCAGCAAAACGTTGCGATGCTGTCTTCCTACTAGGCTTGCAAAAATATTTTCTTTCTCATTAGTTGCTGTCGCACTGGAAATCGCCGCCGTGGTCTTGGGAAGCTGCTGCTGCTGCTTACTAAAATCTTCGTGCAGAAGCCAATGATGCTTTTTGTTACATACCTTGCATTTCCCTGGGCAAAAGTGTCTGGGGTTATATTTTCCTGTAGGCTTGGGGCAGGTAGAGCAAAATTTTTTATTCTTTATAAAGTCCCAACTTTCGAATACTTTTAGGTTGTTGAATTTTGGGCAGGATTTGATGCTGTGTGATCCTCCGTAGTGGAACCACGATACGTCAGCAGTGTGGTACGTCTCTACTGCCCACCGATTCTGGTGACTTTTTATTAAATCTTATATTAGATAACTTACTAGTTTATTCTTCAATTTAATGTACCATAATCAGTCATTCAAACAAATGCAAAAAGCCTGACAGTAAGAACTTATGAATAATGCATTTAAATGTAATGATTTAAAAAAAAAGGAAAGGTTGATCTTCTATATAAACATTACAGTATGGCCATAGAAATGTGTGTAGCAATTTTAAATTATACTGAACTGCAAAACGCATTAATTGTCCGTACATATTGTACATCTATCTGCAGTCTAGAAGTATTATACAGGGTGAGTCGGGAGTAACGGACACAACTTGAGGAGTGTATTATACCCGTGAAAATAATGTAAAAAAGCTCAAATGTTGTTATCCGATCTTCATTTGTTTTCGAGATTCAGCGTTATAAAAAAATCTTCATACGCATTATTTCTATTTTAGCCTTTTAAGAAATGGTGCATTTCTAGTTTGTTTGCAAATGATTACGTCTTAAATTAACAAAAATGCCGATTTTTTTACAAAAGCAGTTAAGTTCCCATAAAAAGTTGTTTTTTGTAATGCTATAACTTGAAAAGAAATGAAAATCGGATAACAACATTTGAGTTTTTTAGCATTATTTTCACGTGTATAATACACTACTGGAGTTTGGTCCATTCCTCCCGACTCACCCTGTATATAAACGTATAGTAAACACATTGATGCTCTAGAACATAAAATCATTTACGATGGGGTGAACAACTTTCCTTCGATTCGATGACAACAATAATAAAAACAGTCGTTTGATATAAGATAAACAAATGTGAACATCTTGGTACATAAAGTTGAAGAAGTTGTTATTTCAGTGATTTAGCACTTTCCTTTAAATGAACTCCCACTTAAAACTATGGAAAGATAACCAAACGGAAAAAAGCGCCATCTATCTGAAGTTATATCTTTATCACGTGTTAGAAACTCGGATAACATCTTCTATTCAGCAATTTTATTTTTCTCTGAGATAAGTTGTTCTTGTACCCTACTTGGATTAAATGGTTCTGTATTATGATCAAAGCTTTTGTAAAATGTATTATTGCCTATTGATATAATAGGAAATCTGATACGCGCTTTTTTGTGTTTCAGATAGTCGGAGCCGTGTCAGCTTATCTCTTCATCTTATTTCAGTTCGACATTACCTACAAATTTGAGTTTTCTTTAGATTTTCTTCGAACTTTAACCTAATGTGCTAGCTTTAAGTTTGATCATTTTGATTGCATTTCCAAAAGCATTCAATTATTTAAATTTGAAAACTTCAAGTACTACAGAATTTCTAATGTAAACGTATAATACACACAGTGGGCAAAAAAAACGGTACAGATTTTATAGCCTCGTATATTCGTAAGTCTTTAATATTTTCAAATGACTATTATATCATCAAAAAGCTCAATATTTATAGATGAAATGGAAGCACTTTTACTACAAAGTGACAATGCTAATTCAAAGTTGTGCGTGGTTAAACAAAGTTATACAAAAATTCTGTTTTTTGGAAAAGTTTATTATTGCAAACTTAAGGCAATGCAATAATAATAAAAAACATTATCTAAGTAGTTATTAAATATGCTATTTAAAAATATGGTTCCATACTTCCACCATTTTTATCAACAATTACTTGTAATCGTCTTCGCCAGCGACAAATCGCAAAAGCGATTTGCGCCTTTAGTTAAGCGTACCATTTTCTTCAGGACTTCGATCAAAGCAACAATTAAAAGTAAAAGAACAGATACAAACTGACATTGACCAGTAAAATAAAAGGAAAGTCAAGACTAATTTTGTTACAGATTTAATTTTATATTAAAGCGACGAGACTTTATTAAAAACTCCCATTTTTGCAAGACCTTTATTAAAGTAAAATAAAATAGAACGAAACGTTGTATTATTGCAAATAAGATATATTTATAATCTCCAAAGTGTAAGCATCTTGTTTTTCGAAGAAATATTTGAATTCACTAATTAGTATTAGAAATACGAGTATGTAAATTATGTACCGGTTTTTTGGCCCAGTGTGTATAACCACTTTGGTTTTACGGCTTTGTTAACTCAAACCAGTTTTAATTCAAAAGATGCAGTCGGTTCGGTGTTGAAAGATCTAAGCTTCTTTATTAACACCTTTAATCAGGCCATAGTTTTTGTCACTTTTGTTAGCATCTTTGGAATCATTAAATAAATGTTTAGGCAAATAGAAATAGTTATGAACTATAATCAAAATGCAATCTCCATATCGCGGTGTCATCAGATTTATCAGGTATTTTATCAAGCTGGAAGACAAGCAAATAGAATACAGAATGTGCAATTAATTTTCACGCTTTCTTTGGTATTTTTGATAATTCTTATACAAATTTATTGTGTTTACTCCGCAATCTATATAACTAGCATTGTTTTTCCGATGTATTCCTACTTACAAATACTTTTAAAAGTATTCTCAATAATACAGTATGCTGAAACCTCCGATGGTTGCTCAAGACAAGTAAGTTACATTATCACAAGCAAAGCGATCAAGTTAAAATTGAAGTTGTCACATTGTAGAAGAGAACAATTAAGAAATGTCTGCCGATAGCTTCGCTAGATGGGAATGGTTCCATCAGAAACCAGGTAAACACAAAAAATGATATTTCGTGGCTTGATATCTATGAAGTCAGTTTTAGTCAAACACGCATGCTTTAAATCTACTACAAGAAAAGATGAGAATAACGGTTGGAAATTGCATTGACCTCAACTACACATTGATATTTTCGGTGAGTAATCGGTTAATGGTAGACAGAGCAGACAATAAGACAGGATTCTTAGAAAAATGCCTGCTTGGTGAGATACAGGCTGTTAAAATAAGTTATGGAAATGGAAATGGTCCTTTAAGCTTCAATTAATATACTCAAATATGTCATAATTTGCTATTGCCCATTAAAGTTGGAAAGACACAGCCAATTTTTGACCTATAAAAATTCAATTGTTCATCATTGTGGCGATAACAGATACGGAAATTCCTTTAGCATAATTCGCAGTAGTTCGCTGCCCCCGACAAAAGGGTTGTAGCAGGTAACATTCCTTACTGTAGAATTTACCGTTGCATTTTCCATCTAACGGGAATGTTGCTGGCTTCAACACCCTGACATAACGGGACTGTGAATTCTTCAAAAGGACATTCACCCGTTTTGACTATAACTAACGGGAATGACATAAGCTCAGTTCAGTTACAGCCCATCGTCGGTGAGTACGAATTCTTAGCATCTCGCATTACAATAAACGTTTTCTACTTGCTTACAAGTGTTTTTGTCCTGGACTCAAACCATTCGCTCGCCCACGCACCCAAAATCATCACGACGCCTTGACAGACATTAATTTTGTGACCCACGATTTTCAGATAGTGAAATTATCGATATCATCCTGTTTCCATGCTTCGAGCTGGTTGCTGTAGTGTTTGCAGTTAAAAAATACTGTTTACTACAGTATGATTGGAAAGAGCCTAGGATCGCGAGTTTGATTCCCGGTCCCGGTAAGGTTTTTAAAAATTACATATATTCGGATGAAAGCCTCTACAGAATGCTATCATTCGGAAGTGATGTAAAGCCGTGGGTCCCATGTTACTACGATGTGTAGCTTGTAAACGATCCATGCTAGGGTTGGAACTCCTTAGTCTCAGCAAAATTCTAAAAAGGACTTTGACCATATGACCACATCAGTAGTGTCTAAGGTACTTGGTACTCCGCATACATAGAGCTTATTCATAACAAACAAACAAACAAACAAATATGATCGAAAGTTTTTATCCTCTATCTAGAGGGCTGTGAAACTGTTATGTCAAAAAAAATTGTTGGCGGTCGTAGTAATAAAAGTCACATTGGCATTTTACATCTGTCAGTAATGTCATTTTAACAAATACAAACAGTTTTGTTGAATACATAGAAATGTTAATAACAAAAACGACTACAGCTGTTCAAAGCTATTTCCTCCAGTTTTCCATACACAGCACCACTTTGTGTTCAGTATTAAACATTCTGTCATAGTTAAGTGATTCTGTCAAAATTGTATAGGTTATATTACTAAGCACCTTCACTCATCACTGCCAACATAAATTAAATTAAAAAAAAATTGTATAGCTTTAGAGGATATAAGTTTCCGATCACACCTGCAACCCGGGTAAATTTTTACCATAGCCAACTAGTGGGATAGGTGAGATCTTAAGTTGGAAGAAAAGGCGTTTGCTTGTGAAAGTTTAAATCAGTCAATACTGGAAAAAATAATTTTGCTATACCACTATGATGTTCGAATGCATGTGATGGAGGAAAAGTCTAGTCGCAAAAGCCCTGCAGATGGAAAATGTGTATGATGTTGAGCTCCAAGATCCTCCCACAGTAATAGTTTTTATTCCCTATATCCACCTAGTCATCGATCGCGTAGGGAAGATTCTTCGAAAACAAAAGATCAAAACAGTACTCAAACTCCTGAGCAAGATCTCACAGGTTCTTCCTTTGACCAAAGGTAAATTAAACACTATGTCATGTAGAAGTATACACTGGTGAAACAGGACAGTAAAAACTCGCACCTCTGTACACCAGCTCTACCTCAAGTCGAGTCTTGTTTCTTCATCAGCCATAGCTGAACACCAACTCGATACCGGCTACAAGATTCTTTTCTATAAAACTATTATCTGCAAATACCAATAATTCTTCTTTAGCAGAAAGATTCGTGAAGCAATTAAGATTATCAAACAGCCCGTTCCCTCCATGTAAAAAGCACTAATTTCTTAAAACCGCTCATCCAACCCCATTTCGATCGTTAGAAGAGTTTTGTCTCTAACGTGGTTTCTACGTTGAGTTATCGCGCTCTTCTATCCCTTCACTTGCAAAAGAGTTCGCCTTTGGCATGGTTTACACGTTGATTTACCGTGCTTTTTGCTTACCTCCTCAATCTCAATAAGACGCGGTCCAATCCTGGAAATTGTTCGTTATAGTATAATGTGAATAGTATAACAATTTTCTGTACAAATTTGCACAAATTTGGAGCTCGGTCCGTTCTGATTACCTAAACCAAATTCACCAATCAATTTTTTTAAGTTAATATTAGTTTGGACCTCGCTTATTTTTAAATTGAAATCCCCATGATGATAACGATTTCGCTTCTAATTTCTTTATCATTAAAAGTGTGCCTTTGCAATTTGGTCTAAGAAACATTATCAGGCCATTCACAGTTTTATAGCTCAAAAGTGAATATTCTATATCATTGGAGATTAACAAGTCTACCATTGTAACTTTCGTTCTTAATTCCGGGGAAACAAACAATACTTCCTGTCTTAGTCTGAAAATGTACAGCGCCTTTGTAATGTTTTTCCGCAAAACCGACTACTTGGAAAATGGAAGCTGTTAATTGGCTATAGACCGCCATGTAAAAATGTCCTTAATATTTATTAAATCTGACAACGTACTTCTTTAGCAAAGTATGTTTTTATAATTAAAAAAAAATAAATTAAAAAACTTGTTTTTTACTTTTATCTGTGTATAATTTTAATAATACCATGTATTTATTAATAATTATGCTATTTTTTACAGATGCTTGCTTCAGTATCAGCTTATCTTTTTATTTTAGTTCAGTGTTACCTCCTAATTTTCTTCTGATTTCTTGAGCAGCTTAATGTAGTAGTTTTTAATTACTATTGCTACTACTTTATGCAAAACGTATAATGCTGTCTACTTAGTAAACTATAATATGTTTTAAATACTATTACTGATGTTTAAAACAAGAAAATGAAAACTATTTCTTATTCTCATTCTGCAATGAGCATCGGTGTTGAGTAGACGTTGTTGGTTTGTGCTGCACGTATTGTGTTATTTTATTTGTCAGATTGCAGTTGTAAAATATTAAAAATGCCTGATATACCACGAGTGACACGTTCTACTGCAGAAGAAGAGTCTCTAATTCAACGGGTAGTTGAAAGGGTGCTTGATTCACCTACATTTCTCGCTAATTTGGTCGCAAAAATACGTGAAGATCTAAAAATGCAAGTTGACAAGGAAATCCAGATGTATGCAGACAAGGTAGGCCAACTTGAACTAGAGCTAGCAAAAGTTAATGCGGAAGCTGCAACAGCGAGAGATGAATTAGAACAGTACTCTCGTCGCAATAATCTTAGATTTTATGGGGTGCCTGAAAATAAAGACGAGAATACGGATGACGTGGTGGTTAAGTTATGTAAAGATAGACTAGGATTGTCAATATCTGCCACCATGATTGACTGCAGTCATCGCCTGCCCGGTAAAGAGTCCGCCCATAGACCAATAATTGTTAAATTCGTCAGAAGAACCACTAAGAAGCTTATATTTAACAATAAAAAGCAATTAAAAGGCACAAAAATTGTAATAAGAGAAGATTTAACGAGACGCAGAGCGCAACTTCTCAAGGAAGCAGCCAAGAAGTTTGGGAACACGAAAGTTTGGACGTCTGAAGGAAAAATACTGGCTAAAAATGAAAACGGCATAATACGAATTACGAACTCTGAAGATCTCCTGCAATCTTAATGTAATTACAGCAAACCACCAAACCAGTGGTTCAACCTTTACACAATTATATATACTCCTTGAAGCAACCAAGGATACGCTGAACAAAAACACTTGCAGCATTTGTACCTGAGTGATAATATTATTTATTTGTTGATTATTTTACTGAACTTTTATAAGGTCATCATTATGTTTATGTTGTGTTCAACAGAATGATTTTTGTTATTCTTATTTAGATCTAGTTGATTTTAGGTCTGAATTTTTTGTAGGATGGTATCCCGTTTATTGAAAGTGGCACATCAGAATATTCAATCACTCATTCCGAAACTGTTTGATATCAAATACCATCTACTGGATTCAGATTTTGATATTTTAACTTTATCTGAGAGTTGGTTAACGCAGGAGGTGAGTAGCGATTATTTAAAAATTGATGGTTACCAACTTGTTCGTGCAGACCGCGGTGCGCGTGGTGGTGGTGTTTGCATATATTTACGTTCATGTTTTAAATTTAAAATTATCGAAACTCCTGATTCTATTGAACAACTTTGGATTAGTTTGAAGTTATTCAATACTACTTTAATTGTCGGTGTAGTCTATAAACCGCCTAATGTTAATTATAAATTTTTTTGTGACCAATTAGAGCAATCTCTTGCATTGTGCATTGGTGTCTCTGACAATGTACTATGTCTTGGGGATGTAAATATCGATTTATTGACTACTACCGATTATGGCTGCACTTATTTTAAGAACATGATTGACTCTGTAAATATCCAGCAAATTATTTCTGAACCCACCCGTTTGAACAAAAATTCAGCTACACTTTTGGATGTAATTTTAACCTCCAATGTTGAATGCGTTGTTGATTCAGGGGTTCGTGGATTACATTTATCTGATCACGAATTGGTTTTCTGCCATTTGTCTATACATAAACCTGTTTCTCAGCCCATCTTCAGAACGTATCGTTGTTTTAAGAATTTTGACCAAGAACGCTATAATAGAGAACTAGCATCCATTCCGTTTCAGAGATTGTTTCATATCGAGAAGGTGGATGATAAAATAAATTATTTAAATTTTAACCTTCTTGTTGCAATAAACAAACATGCTCCTATAAAAGCTGCTAAACTTACTAAGAAGTATGTACCCTGGATTACTGATAATATTAAATTACTTATGTCTTTGCGTAATAAAGCTCACGCAAAATTTAAAAGAACCAAAAGACCATCACATTGGGATTATTATAAATTATTACGTAATTTCACAACTCAAGCAATTATTAATGAGAAAAAGGCTTATTTTGAATATAAATTCAGTAATAGTAATTCGAGAGCACAATGGAGTGAGTTGAGGTCGCTAAATTTAATAAAATCAAAAAAAAATTCATTACCTAGTAATCTTTTGGATCCAGATGAAATAAATAACGTTTTCCTAGACGAAATTCCTAGCGTAAATGACAATAGTAGCGAACTCATTACTTATTACAGTGGTCGAAGAATAAGTCAAAACATACCTGATTTTAACTTCAAGCCAGTAAATGTATCTGCTGTTGCAAGGATTATTGAGCGCTTTAAGAGTAACTCTTTAGGATCCGACGATATTAACTTACAAATAATAAAATACAGTTGTCCACTTATCTTGCCTTACATTACACATATAGTTAATCACTGCTTTTTTACAAACACATTTCCTTCTTGTTGGAAGAATGCTATTGTCATACCCATTCCAAAGGTTGCAAATCCTATTGACTGCAAAGACTTGCGCCCTATTAGTATTCTTCCAACTATGTCGAAGATCATAGAAAAGATCATTGATATTCAGCTCAGAGAACATTTATTAAACTTCAACATCATTCCTTCATTTCAATCTGGTTTTCGTCCAGGTCATAGTTGCACCACTGCTCTATTGAATGTTATGGATGATATAATTGCAGCTAGAGACCGCGATGATGTATCTGTTTTGATCTTACTTGATTTTAGTAAGGCCTTCGATACTATTGATCATTCTGTACTCTTATCTATTCTTCAATACATTGGGCTTTCGAATAACTCTTGCATGTTGCTTTCTGACTACTTAAGCAATCGGGTGCAAAGGGTAAAGTTACCTAACGGGTATTCTGATTCTAGAGAGACTACCAGAGGAGTTCCGCAAGGTTCAATTCTGGGGCCACTTTTATTTATTATTTATACATCCACCTTCTCTGAATATGTTAAAACCTGCAGTATGCATATGTATGCTGACGATACTCAAATGTATCACTCTTTTAACATAAGAGACAGTAATCGTGCATTATTAGATATTAATCAAGATCTAATAAATATTGCCGAAATGTCTGAAAAGCATTCTCTGAAACTAAATCCTAAGAAGTCTGTCATTTTGTTATTTGGAAATAAAAAATATTTAGAGTTACTAAAAGATAATGTTAACTTGGCTGTGGGCGGAATTACTATCCCAATAGTTAATGAAGCTCGCAATCTGGGTCTAATAATTGACAACAATTTTCGATTTACTTCTCAAATTACTAATTGTATCAAGAAAGCGTATATGAATCTTAAACTAATTTATCCTCACCGACAATATTTGTCCAACAAAATTAAAACTACCCTTTGTCAAAGTATTGTCCTTTCTCATTTTACTTATTGTGCTGAGATTTATGGTTCCTGTATAACTCAAGATTTAGCTAATCGAATTCAAAGAGTTCAAAATTTTTGCATGCGACTTATTTTTGGTATTCAGAAATACGATCATATATCGCATAAACTTATTGAACTCGGTTGGCTCTCCATGGCGAATAGAAGAAAGTTATTAACTGCAACGCTGTATCACAAAATAGTCACTGATAAAATTCCGATTTATTTATATAAAAGAATCTCGTATCGGGAAGATATTCACAATATTAATATAAGATTCAAGCACACTATCACGCCACCCTATCATAAAACAGCATTTTATGAACGCAGTTTTCGATATCAAATATCGAAAGTTTATAATGCTCTTCCTGTTAATATCAAAACCTTTTCGGTAAATTCGTTTAAAAAACATCTCTACCATTTTCTTCTAAACCAACAAAACTTAACAACCTAAATACTGAGTGTTGATTCACTAGACGGGCATCTATCCGTAAGATTTTCTCTTCATTTATTTTTATTATTTTTTTTGTTCTGTTTTATGCTGCGAGTGTCGCCGTGCTAATTGCAGAATATTAGGGTTAGTTTAGTTTTATTTAAGTTAGTTGTAGGCATTTTGTTATCCTTTCAAATCTATTTTTCAAGGTGCAAGTGGAAGATCAAGCAAAGCGCTTGAACTAGCACCTTGTGGTTTCCCCAAATCATATATTTATGTATTTATTTTTATTTATTTTTATTTTTATTGTTATTTTTTATTTTTATTGTTATTGAATTTATGTTTATGTTTATTTTTATTGCTATTGAATTTATTTTTATTGTTATTGAATTTATTTTTATATTTATTGAATTGTGTACATATCCTGTTTGAGTTGTGGGAAATAAAGCTATTTATTTATTTATTTATTTATTTAATATGGATGTACTACCAATATACATGTATCTTGTGATAAAGTAAGAATATGTTGAGAGGAAGTGACTGAAAATAAAGCTATATGAACCAGTTTGTATCTTCTTTTTTTTGGCATAATATTGTCATTCTCTGCTCTTTATTATTGTATAGTAATAATTATAATAACAATAATAATAATGCATTTTAATAATTTTTAAAATCTGTGCGATCTGTTTCCTCATACAAATATTATATAATGGCGGTGCCTCCGCTGCCGGCAACGGCGCGCGCTCGCAAAATAATCAAATGGCTGCTCAATGTGGGCTCCTATGCCGGCAACGGTGCCAGCAATGAGGTGCCGGTTATCGACTACATAACCTTAAAATATGTAGGTAACTCTTAACGCAGTAACGCGTGGTTAAAATGAAAGTCGAAGACAAGTTTTCTTCATATGAATAGTTAACAAGAAAAGTGTTCATAATGAATTTTGGATACGAGATGCTAGAACAATCGATACAAAGCAATACAACAATTCTTTAAAGCAGTTCGGAGATTTGGTTATTTCCCCAACCAACGAAAAGTAGCACTAACTATTACGTTGCTAAAACCTGGAAAAAATTCAAACGAAACAACATCTAATCGACCAATGAGTTTGTTGCCAATTCCCGCCAAAGTACTCGAAAAAAATCAGAAACGACTAAATCCGATCTTAGAAGACAACGAACTCATTCCTGATCATCAGTTTGGTTTTATAGGACTACAGGGCACGATTCAGCAAGTACACCGGATAGTCAATATAATTAATAACGCATTCGAAGGGAAAATTTACTGGTCGACAGCATTGCTAGACATTAGCCAAGCTTTCGATAAGGTCTGGCACGAAGGCCTTTTAAATAAGCTTAAAAGAAACTTCCCATACAATTTCGTCGTCGTTTTTAAAACAGATAGGCATTTCTTCGTTAAATATCAAGATGAATACAGTGACTTACTACCAATCAAGTTTGGAGTACCACATAGGTGTATTTTAGGACCTGTCCTATATCTCCTGGATACCGCTGTTCTCCCAACGACCAACAATACTGCAGTTACCATATATGCAGACGATACTGCAATACTTACAGTGCATGACAACCCGATAACTGCATTGCAATATCTTCAGAAACATTTAAATATTACAAATTTGACTAATCAACTGGAAAATCAAAGCACATAAATTAAAATCAATACAAGTAACTTTCCCATTAAATAGAGACAACTGTCCACCAGTTACACTGAACGACTGACAATTAAGGTAGGCAGATGACAAAAAATACCTCGGCATATACAGTGTGTCCAAGATAAGGAGGGCCAGTATGGGGATCTCGGTAATGGTAAGAGATACAAATTTGGTTAAATGGGAAGAAAGTTGCGCAATTAAAGGACTAAAAAAATTACGTCTAGAAATCCTTGATATGGTTTTTCGTTTTTGAATTATCTCAAAAAAACCGAATTTTTTGATTTTATTTTTTATTTTTTTCTGGCGTTAATATTAAAGTTAGAGCAAAACTGATTAAACTTCTTTGTAGCAACTTTTAGTGGACTTAATGATTACGTTATCAATTTTTTTATCCGACGTTTCGTCTTCGAGAAACCATCATCAACTTCATTTTTTTAAATACGGTTCTGGTTGTTTGATGCCAAATTTGCAAAGCCCTTCTTACTCTAAATTCAACAATGTACTACATATTATGGTTTAATTACGTTTCGAGCTTTTTTCTGATAATCATCGGAAATTTTTTTAGATACGGACCTGCATTTCTCATAATTTTGTAAAAATAAGTTCATACATTAAGTTAGGCCTTTTTACATGCCGTTAAAATATTAAAATGCACATCATAATGTCATAAGTCTGATACATTAATTTAATATGCAACCAATAACTATTAACAATAAACAAAACAGAAATGAACAAAAGATAGACAGAAAGAATAACCAAACGAACATCGAAACCATTTAATAGGTATTAAATTTACACAGAAGGTATTCAAAAAGGTTGCCATCATTCTCTATGCATAAATAACATCTAACTGTAGAATCTAAAACATTATTCAGCAATACTGGCGTTATACTTTGAAATGCTTCAAGAACCAATCTTCTAGGTTCTTCTTCTATTTCAAAACGTTAAATACCTATTACATTGTTTCAAGGCTCGTTTTCTCATTCTTTCTGCCTATCTTTTGTTCATTTATTTGTTGTTTATTGTTAATAGTTATTGGTTGCTTATTAAATTAATGTATCAGAATTATGACATTATGATATGCATTTTAATATTCTAACGGTATGTAAAAAGCCCTAACTTACTGTATGAACTTATTTTTACAAAATTATGAGAAATGCAGGTCCGTATCTAAAAAATTTTCCGATGATGATCAGAAAAAAGCTCGAAACGTAATTAAACCATAATATGTGGTAGATTGTTGAATTTAGATTAACAAGGGCTTTGCAAATTTGTCATCAAAAAACCAGGACCGTATTTAAAATAATGAAGTTGATGATGACTTCTCGAAGACGAAACGTCGGATAAAAAAATTGATAACGTAATCATTAAGTCCACTAAAAGTTGCTATAAAAAAGTTTAATCATTTTTGTTCTAACGTTCGTTCAAAAACGAAAAATCATATCAATGATTTCTAAACGTAATTTTTTTAGTCCTTTAATTGCGCAACTTTCTTCCCATTTAACCAAATTTGTATCTCTTACCATTACCGAGATCCCCATACTGGCCCTCCTTATCTTGGACACACTGTATAGTCCAGTAACCTTGTCGCCTGAGAGTACGGGGTACGTTGCGTCAAATCCAGTGGTTTTGATTTTTTGCAGACTTGTTTATGATGTTGGCCCAATGAATAATCCAAGTTTGTAACCTCGAGCGCCGAACGCAACTTCGTCAAAAATCGAAAAAACCGCGATAATTTCGGCTTTTATTCAGATTTTGGCGATTATAACTTGTAGGTACAGCAGAGTGTGATTGTGGTTCGGAAACTGAAGATCTTAACCATCTTTTCTTCGGCTGTGGAAAATATGCAGAGCATCGTGACTCGTTTTTGAATGAGCTTATCTTACTTGGTATGCAGCTGCCAATAAATATAACAACAGTGTTAAGCACCAATAATGTACATGTATTCGGCTCTATCATAAAATATATGCGTAAAAGTGGGATTGTTGTCTGACAGTGTCTAGTCTTTTCTTCCTAATCTACGACAGTTATTAATGTGGCTGATGGGCTTCGATCCCGAAATGCCAAAAAAAAAAAAAAAGTAGATTAAATTTGCTACAATATGAGACTAGAATTGTCTCTGTAGACCCAATAGTTTCCGAGATAAAACCTTTCAAAGTTTATCATTTTTTTGAACTTCGCAATTTTTTGCAATATTTTAGACGCGACTCGAACAACTCTGGCGGGATGTAGTTCCATTTACCTCCGACGGAGTGTGCTAGTGTTGCTCGTGTAAAGTCACGAATGCGACCCACCTGTAGCGCGTTTATAACCTACATTAAGCTTTTTTTTTCATTTCAGTTTTTGTCTGGCCTGCTGCCCATGACGTGAGTGCCGTTTGAACTCAAAATCTACAGAATGTCGGATCCCAGTCCCAGCGTGGGTTTGTGTTTTATATGTAAAGAGCCTTTATAGGCCAGTCGACAAGTACATTTTAGCGGGAATAATTCCGGACAAGCTGGAATAGATTTTAATCTGCTCTGTTGGGACTCAGAAAATATATATTAATTTTGCACCCCTTGACAGGCCCGGATTTAACCGCTATGCTTAAAAAAAGATCTAAATTTTTATATGTTTCCTAATATTAGTGAATATCTCGATTAGTATCAACTTTTGAGCAAAATACGTAGTTGCCAAAATTAAAGAAGAGTAAATTCTCTACAAAAAATGTTCTATACATTTTTGTCATATATTCGCTTGTTTCCAATTCATAGGCGTCGAAATATATATATTTTTGAGCATTTGCTTGTTACTTTCTTTTACGATAAAGGAAGTATTGGATTCACCCTAAAAATTCGAAATTGAGTTTTCAACAGATCTTCACGTTTTAAAGTGCCCTGAACCCAAAAAACATGTTTTTGTTCATTGCTCTGTCTGGGTGTCTGTCTGTCAGTGTGTCTGTTTGTGAACAGAATATCTCAAAACGAAAAGAGGTATGGCGTTGAAACTTCATATATAAGTGTTGTGTACTATCTAGATGCGACAGCAAGCTTTTGAAGAACATCGCATAACCGGAAGTAGGTGTTTACTCTCGTAATTTTTCAGTTTTTTAAAATTTTTTCAAAAACGGCTCTAACGATTTTTTTTAAACTTTACAATTTTATTAAATTTTTAATGTGTATTGATGTGAGCTAGGCAATTTTCCAGTCAAATACCTCTAAAATGGGTTTCTTTTGTTTTCTTTTCCATTTTTTTTTTATTAACTCCTATTTTAAATAGAACACCCAGTATATTATTACATTCTTGAATTCAGCTTAAAATTTTAGAGAAAATTTCTCTCTTGAACTAACGCTCTATTTTGTATGGTTTCTGTACAAATTGCAATTTTTGAAAATATTTGACAAATGTTTGAATGTATGTACGGTGTAGAGGCTGGTGCTTTATGTGCTTGCATCTGGCGGTACAATGCTCAACTTGCCCCGGATTCGGGATACAAAGTTAAAGATTAAAAATCAAATTTTGGCTAATTATAAAATCACTATGAAAGGAAGTTGTGTGCGTGTATCACACCAGATTATTTTTATTATTATTGACGTTCGATGCGACAAAAAATTCTTGTTCGTACTATATACGATTTCTATTACTCATGTAAAGAAATTACGTCGCTTACTTTGTACTCGCTTCCAAACCACCTAGAGGTAGAGTACTCGGCGCATTTTTTTAAGTGGTATCCCTAATAGGCCTAATCCACTATTCCAACTTTGCTAACTTCAAGTTTCTTTTGAAGTTAACTGCTCATCATTTTTTTGGCCTTTTTGATGTTGGTGGTTGTTCAATATCACTTTGACTTTCAACAATATCTGTCTCGTGTTCCGAATTTTCTTCATAATCTTGGCAATGTTCTATTGATTGTTCTAGATCGATATGCAACTCCTCGTCGTCTACTTCGATCACGTCCACAGTGTTCAAACAAGATTTGCCTTGACAGAAACCACATATTACTGAGCAATGAAAACCTGCTTTGCGACAGCTACAAGATACCTACATTACAACCTTTGGCGCATTTACAAGAAATTAGTTTCAGTAATTCTTGGGGAGCTGCGTCTTGTCCAGTGAGAATGGGCATTAATCTATTCTTTGAATTTCTCCATCCCCACTCTAAAGGTGATTTTTCGTTTCCATACCATAGCTGAATTTGGTTGTAAGTACGGAACGAGTGCAGCGCGCTGCGTCTTTGGTTGGTGGTAATGATGCTAGATTTGGTAAACTCCTGTTAATAGATTGTACGAAAAACTGGTATCTATACCTGTTCAATGATACACAGTGTTTTGATCCATACAGAAGGAGAAGAAATTGTTCTCCCACTTTATCTATTTCCTTTGGGAACGCGTTTGAGTCTTTGAAAATTTGAACAGCCTTCTGTAAGTGTTTCTCTTTCTGTAGAAGTTTAACGAACTTCATTTTCCCCTGCCTGTATAGTGCAGAAACAGTATCGCAACCACTAAATGCATGCAGAAATAAAATGTCCCTAATTGAATCATCCGCAATTACTCCCGCTAACAGCCATTTAAAGACTTATCGACTGGCCTATTAGCCAAAATTTGATTTTTAATCTTTAACTTTGTATAACGAATCCGAGGCAAGTTGAGCATTGTACCGCCAGATGCAAGCACATAAAGCACCAGCTTCTACACCGCAAGTATTATACATACATACATACATACAAACATTTGTCACAAATGTTCAAAAATTGCAATTTGTACAGAAACCGTACACAATAGAGCGTTAGTTCAAGAGACAATTTTTCTCTAAACTTTTAAGCTGAATTCAAGAATGTAATAATATACTGGGAGTTCTATTTAAAATAGGAGTTAATAAAAAAAATTGGAAAAAAAAACAAAAGAAACACATTTTAGAGGTATTCGACTGGAAAATTGCCTAGCACACATCAATACACATTAAAAATTTAATAAAATTGTATAGTTTGAAAAAAAATCGTTAAAGCCGTTTTTGAAATAATCCAAAAAAAACTGAAAAATCACAAGAGTAAACACCTACTTCCGGTTATGCAATTTTCTTAGAAAGCTTGCTGTCGCATCTAGATAGTACACAAAACTTATATATGAAGTTTAAACGTCATACCTCTTTTAGTTTTGAGATATTCTGCTCACAAACAGACACACAGACAGACAGACACACAGACAGAGCAATGAACAAAAACATGTTTTTTGGGTTCAGGGGACTCTAGAACGTGAAGATCTGTTGAAAACTCAATTTCGAATTTTTAGGGTGAATCCAATACTTCTTTTATCGTAAAAGAAAGTAACAAGCAAATGCTCGAAAAAAATATATATTTCGACGCCTATGAATTCGAAACAAGCGAATATATGACAAACATGTATAGAACATTTTTTGTAGAGAATTTACTCTTCTTGAATTTTGACAACTACGTATTTTGCTCAAAAGTTGATACTAATCGAGATATTGACTAATATTGGGAAACATATAAAAATTTAGACCTTTTTTTAAGCATAGCGGTTAAATCCGGGCCTGTCAAGGGGTGCAAAAATAATATATATTTTCTGAGTCCCAACAGAACAGATTAAAATTTATTCCAGCTTGTCCGGAATTACTTTCGTTAACAGCCATTTTAAAAGACTTATCGACTGGCCTATTAAGTAAAGGTGAAGTGCGGTTAGTGAAGGAAAGAGATGTAAAAACCCTTATTGCGTCGAGTATTTCCCTTAAAAACCGAGAAAATGAGCGTTTATTGAAGGGTGTGAATGAGATATAAGTGCACAGTGCTTGTCAGATAAAATACAACAATCCGAAGTTGATCAAAGCAGCTGTTTGCAGTGGAAAATCAAATATTACGCCATCAAGGCCCACGAGATCAGTATCTGAGCAGTTCAATTTCAGACAACACTGTTGTCTAAGTGGAGACAAAATAACTGAAGAGTTCCTTGTGGCAGAAAGGAAGAAGAAGCCAGAAAAAAGGAACAATGTCATTACTGCGGAAAAGATGTCTCTCAATGCAACAATCTTGAAAACAGCTGAGAAACGTGGTGATGAATGCGCTCTTAAAATAAAAGAGCGTATATCTGAGAACACATATTTGGTAGCCCTTGATGCCAGATATCATCGGTTTTGCCAAACAAAGCTCTATCAGGCACCACCAACAGGAAAGTCTAGGGGAAATTGTCAGCATCCCACAGTTGACGAGGCCATGGAAGGGATTTATTCATTTCTGGAAGAGAACGCTAAGGAGTGTCAGTTCTCTCTAGATGAACTCATGGACCAGATAGAAGGAGAACAACCTCAACCACTAACAGTCAAAAATCGCTTGTTTGAAAAGTATGGGGAGAACATTTCGATCGTTGAGAGATCCTTCAAACACACGACGATTTGTTTTAAAAACACAGGTCACAAAATCCTCACCAGTACATGATATGACAGTAGAAGCCCAGATCCTCAAGCAGAAAGACTACGCGTGGTGAAGGCAGCTGCTGAAGTCCGAGAGGATATACGGTCGCAAGTGTACGACCCAGAAGGCGACGATCTGTCCGATGTGTCGACATGGAGGACATGTGGGCACAAGACATCCACGATACATCACCATCCCCTGATGGGGATATGCCATTCCGATACGACGATCCCGATACGGACGAACATCAACCGGGACCTTCCAAGAGGGCTAAATTAACTTAATTTATTGATTTTGAATAACTCAATTTACCAGCTAATAAACCTATTAACTTTTGTTGTACTTACCTTCTTTATTTCATTATTCGTAGCTTAGCTTATCATTAAACATCATCGTTCACACTTCTCATTTTCTTTGTTAACATCCCATCATAAAACGTACAGGGCTTGGATAGTATAACAGGGGTTACGAAGAATCAGGGTCAAAATTCATTCAGAACGACAGTATATTGCAAAAAATTGCGAAGTTCAAAAAAATGATAAACTATTGGGTCTACAGAGACAATTCTAGTCTCATATTGTATAAAATTTAGTCTACTTTGAAAAAAGCTTAAGAAGATACTATCAAAAACTAGTCCTCAGGGTTATAATCGCCAAAATCTGAAGAAAGGCCGAAATTTTCGTGGTTTTTTCAATTTTTGAAAAAGTTGCGTTCGGCGCTCGAGGTCACAAACATCATACACAAGTCTGCAAAAAATCAGAACTACCGAATTTGACGCAAGCTCTGATGTATAAAGTTTCTGGAGTAATACTGATGGGGCCATAATTATACCGTGTGTCCACAGGAGTACGCACCATAGAGATAAGATAATGCTAATAGAATATAAATATCAACCAGTGCTATGACCACCGATCCTTTTCCTGTACCATTTATAACAATATTGTTTCATACAGTGGCGAGTCAGAAGCCAGAAAACAACGTTTTAGCGTACCGGCGAGCACAGCATTAGCCGATCTTTCTATTCTATTTGGTTATCCCTATGGTGCGTCCTCCTGTGGACACACGGTATATAACAGCAATGAGATAACATGAACAAGCAAATAGAACGCTTGAGTAAAAAAGAGATGGCCATACAAAAAAAATATATTAGTAGGCATGTTTAGTTGACAAATGTCATAATTAAATTAAGAGTCAAGCCTTCTCGAATATTTGCTACTATGTTTATCTCTTTCTTACTCAAGCAATACGTGTTATCTTCTTGTTCATGTTATCTTGTTGCTGTTATATATAATTGTGGCCTCATCGGTATATGGACAGGCGCCTAACTTGGAGAAAACACATATTCTTGGACTAACTAGGACTAAAGTTAAGGCAAATGCATTGGCTAAAACTGCAGACAAATCCAGTTACAAATGGAAAACAAATTGCTGTTGTACAAGGTAATTACGGTAAACCTATGGGGACGTATAGGATACACTTGTGGGGCACAGCTAGTAACTAGAACTTGAAAATCCTACAACGCTAGCAAAACAAAGTACTGCGTACAATAGTTAATGCCCCTTGGTACGTTCCCAATACCATATTCACAAGAGATTTACAAATACCTTCCATTAAGGATGGAATCAGCCGATTTAGGGCCGATTCTACAATCCAAGGATAAAGTTATCCCGGGAATAAATACCCTAGAAACGACTGTTGTAACAAAGAAAACTATGACAATTATACCTCGGATAGCTTATTCTAAGTATATACTTGCATTGTAGAATCGGCCCTTAGTGTAAATTATAGTGCCAGAATGGAAATGCATCCTAATGTGATCGCGCGAAATCTATTTAAAAACGCTGGTGACATGAAAAGTTTAAAGCGATTTAGACTACGTAATTCATAATGTCATAATATCTTTATTAAGATATATAGGTATTGAAAGAGAGTCTTCACTGGAAGCATCTACTGCGTGATATTTATGTATGTAGTTAGATACTAGTAATAACAAATACATATTGTCTCAGTGGACAGTTGTAAATATAAAAGAGTTACTAAAAAAATTGCGCTTTAAAAAAATACTAGGAACGGACAACTCAACAATTTGTATCGATCTTCTTTTTATTAAAGGCGAAAATATTTTTATCTACGACCACCACTAAAAGCACTAGCTTGTTTCACTAAAGGTGACGTATTATAATTTAGCGTGTTTAAAGAAATCAGCTGTTTACTTTTAGGCCATGTGCTAAAAGTGATGTGAGGTGTAACACTACAATTTCGAACTGGAAGTGAGGTTGTAAACTTATTCTAGTTACTTCTTGCGTTACAGGTAAAGTGTTTTTGAAATAATTAAAGCGTTATGTAATAAATACAGTCAGATGTGTAGTATTTATAATTACCTTTCGTAACTGACCTTGACAGTACTGGCTCCGCAAACATTCGCCCGCCCGCCAACGTCTACTGTTTATTATGACATAAATTATAAGTGTCGTAGATGCAAACCTTTGTTAAATCGATATTTATGGATTAATACCAGTAAATTTAAAGTCGTAGATAATAGTTATTTACTATACAAGTGGGATAACAGCATCATTAATATACGTGTGTGTAAGTTACAAACGAGTGCGTAGCCCGAGTTACGTAAGCACACAAGTTATTAATGATGCATTATCACACATGTATTGTACAAAATGTTATCTACGACTGCCTAAAATTGAGAAAAGTGCATTAAGAGAAATGTCAGATCTGCCATTTTCAAAAATATTTTAGTAGGCAAATGTCATTATGTCATTCATTTGACACTATTTCAGTTACTTAATGAAGTCATTACACAACTCAGTTGGGTAATGAAACCATTACATAACTGAGTGGTGTAATGAGCTTCATTACCTAACTGAAATAGTGTCAAATAAGTGACGTATGCGTTACTTATCCCACTGGAGTAGATAAAATATTGTATGCAACGCGTGCTAAAAGTCGTTTATGCGCGAGACATGTTATGAAACTCAGCCTTCGGCTTCGTTTCATAATTTTCATGTCTCGTGCATAAACGCCGACTTTTAGCACTTGTTGCATAAATAGCTATAATTCCAACTTGGTTTCCAGTAGTTATTGAAACTGTGATTAATTATCATTTTCCAATTAGTTTACTTGTTAAAAATGACGAGATAAATACCATATCGAATTTAATATGAGATTTGCATAAGAAAAATAACGATGCTATTGATTATGATCATTTGAATGATAGACTCTCTGGTGAAACATGGACTGGAATAACTACATCTTATAAAATTAATCTTAAGGTAGAAATATTCGTAAACAAATTGAAGACGCATATCAGGTATGCACAAAAATATTAAAATGTGATCTAAATAGTAAAAAATATGTAAAAGGCTTTACCCAGAACTTCCCTCGTCGACATTGTGACACTAAATAATTTTAAAAATCAAATTAAGCTAGGAGTAAAAATATCTTCACGTTTCTAATACATTTAAATACATTTTCAAATAAAAAAATGTATCCCGCATCTGCCGAGCGATGGTAACCGCAACCCTGCGTAGAGATCGTGTCTACATCGATAAATCCAACTACGCTACCCAGCCTCTTAGAAAAAAGTCCGGCGCGCGACTCTCTTGAACAGAACGGTGTTATTGTTCAACGTTTTTACTCTTTTGTGACATTATCCTGTATCGGTTGAGTCTTATTTTCGGCAAATGTAAAGCCTGACCTATGCGAAAGTTATTACGTCCTTCTATTTCAAAATTAACCCAAAAATAAGGTACTCACCCTGTATATATTTGTATGAAGTTGTACCGGTTTCATGCGAGGTAGATATAATACATTGCTATGACACACCTTTTAAATGCCAAGCATGTATTTCGTTAGATAATCAACCATTAATTATGTTATAGCTTACCAAGTAAACTATGCCTTGACTCTTTGAATTAATTAAATATCACAATGATATTTACTTTTTATCGAGAACTTTTATTTTTCAGGGCTGGGTTCATCAAATCTAGCCTGCACCTTTTTGAAACATTTAAAATTTTAATCTTAAATTCTCTGACTATCAATGACGTTAAATGTCAAACTTGACTTTCAAATTAATTCAACAAGGTGTACTGACAAATGTATCTCACATTGACATTTACTACCATTCAAATACGTTATGCAATTATTAACCTCAGTTTATGTCACTTGCTTTCAAAATTTATAGTTATTTAACATTTATTTATTATTGTATTGTATTGTATTGTAGTGGTGTAGTGATGAGAGTTGGTTGGATGCCATACAGCACTGCAGCCTCTTGGCTTATTGTGCTGCTCATCATTACACTTATTCAGCAAAAAGGTCTGCCGTTTTTATTAGGTTTAGTAGCCTTTTCACCAGGTGTTCTCTTGTTAGAGTATCTCGAGGGTTGTCTCCCTACAGGAGTGTGTGTCTCCATCGGGCAAGAGCTTCACAATCGAAAATGACATGAGAGGGTGTTTCATCCTCCTCATTACAGAGTCTACAAATGGGTTCTTCTATGAGAATTCCCATTGTGTGCATATGTTTACGAAGGTTACAGTGACCGGTTATCAGCCCCGTCACTAGCCTAATTTGATGTCTGCTTAGTCGCAGTAGGTCATCTGTCAGTTTTTCAGATGGTTTCCTTAGCATCATCTTGCTATGTCTTAGTCCTTTCACACAGTTCCAGTGGTTTTGATGTCGTATGTTTATCCATCTGGTTAGCCAGCTGCGGACTGTCGTTTTGGTGACTCCAAATACTGGTTCAGGGCCAGTGAATGGTGTTTCTGATCTCTTTTTTGCAAGAGAATCTGCTTTTTCATTACCTTGTATACCCTTATGCCCCGGCACCCACATTAGAGTTATCCTATTGTGGTTAGCGAGGGTTAAATGGTTTTGAAGGCAGTCCCAGACCAATCTTGAGTTGATCCGATAGCTAGCTAGGGCTTTTATAGCCGCCTGGCTGTCTGTTAGGACAAAGATGTCTCTACCTCGGTAATTTCTTGTTATATTCTTCTGCAGACATATATCTATTGCATGAGTTTCTGCTTGGAATACGGTGGCATACTGCCCAAGAGATGCATATGCATTGAACTGGGGATTTTCCCCATATATTCCCGCTCCTGTTCCGCTGTCAGTTTTGGACCCATCTGTGTACCAGACAAGTTTGCTTTCATGACCACGGCTTTGTATCAGCCCTTCATTCCAGTCAAGCTGGATGTTATAGGGTTTAAGGTAGTTTTGCCTGCTTGGCATTGCGTCACTGCTCATTTCTAGTAATGGGTTTGTGATGATGTCTGTTATTCTGGTGTGACCGGCAACAGAGCTCACTTGCCAGTTTCCATTGTATTTCAGCCCGTACGCCGCCATCCTTGCCTCTGCCATAACTATGATGTCTAGGGGAGGTAGGCTTAATAGAGTTTCCATGGCTGCGGTTGGGGTGCTTCTCGTAACACCCGTGATACATAGACAGGCGAGCCTTTGGAGTTTAGTTAGCTCCAGTTTGGCTTGTCTTTGTTCCACTTTGGGCCACCAAACTAGCGAGCCATAGGTAACCATGGGTCTCACCACGGCAGTATACAACCAGTGTACCATGCTGGGTTTTAATCCCCAGGTTTTCCCCAGTGCTCGCTTGGTTGCCATAAGAGTTCTCCGGCCTTTATTTACAGTTTTGCTAATATGTGAATTCCAGGTTAGCTTAGCATCTAGGATAATGCCTAGATATTTAACTTCCTGGCTCAATTGCAACTGTTCGTTAAAGAGGTTTGGGAGCCTTAGCCCGTCCAATTTCCTCCTTCTTGTAAATGGAATTAGTGCTGTTTTTTGAGGATTTACACTTAAGTTTTCCTTGGCCCACCATCTTTCTACAATGCGTAGAGCGTTTTTCATGAGCTCTGAGACTGTGTTGTCAAAATTCCCCGAGATGAGTATCACCAGATCATCTGCATACCCCTGGGTGTAATAGCTATGCCTATTTAGTTCATATAGGAGCTCGTCCACCACCAGGTTCCACAATAGGGGAGATAAAACTCCCCCTGCGGGCAACCTTTGGCGGCTACTATCTCCATAGTTTCACCAGATAGGGTTGACTGTATTTTTCTGTCGTGTATAATGTTACTAATCCACCTACAAATTGTGTCTTCAACTCCACGATTTCTCACCGCAGTTGTCATTGAATCAAAGGAGGTATGATTAAAGGCTCCCTGTATTTCAAGAAAAGCTGCCAGTGCTATTTCCTGATTTATTAACTTATCTTAACAAACCTGTATTAGTTGCTTATGTCCTAACTAAAAACAACACTCACCACTGTATTCCGTCTCGAACAAACCACAGCGTTCAGCAACAGCAAACACCTTTTTGACCTGTCAAACTGACGTCGGCTCCAAAATCCAGTCCTGACTCGTTCTAGATATTACTGTTCCTCCTAGCTGCTACTGGTCTTTCTGGATACAACCATCACAGCTATCAGCAACCCCTAGATATCCTTGTCACACGATCTGTTGTCCTGGTAAGTTTGTCTCCTTTGATTGATTCCAATTATAACTTTGTCCCATTTATTTTCAGATACCCAAACGTCTCAAGCACCATGCACCAAGTATCCAAATCAATTAATAATTATTGTAAAATTACCTCTTCTTATATGTCGCTTGTACCAATAAATTCAATCTCCATCAACTATTGTTATTTCTTGTATTCCAATATTCAAATAACTGTATTAATAACTTCTCATTCACCACTTCATATTACCATATCAAATTATATAAAAATCAAGCAGAAATTCGTTTTATTTTCAATATTGCTTTAGCCAAATTTTACATTACATCTGTTTTCTTGAGTTCTATTTACGTAACTGTTTTAAATAAATTTTTTATATCTAATAGTAAGGATTATTTATGCACACTATTTTAGTTATTTTTTTAATAATACTAATACAAAATTTGCTTAACAAACACAATTATCAATGTAACCTTGGTTTGATTTTATTATATCCAACTATTAATTTCAAAACATTCAAATTAGCCTACCAGTATTTACTGAATCACAATGAAAAACGCAACAAGAGCTCTGTTTCTATTACTTTCATAATTGAAATCTTAAATTTTATATCCATTAAGATTTAATTATTGTAACTGTTCAAATTTATTAGTTATTTTTTTATATTTCTTTAATATGATTAAGCATCCTGCATCATGTATCATAACACAATTCCTCAATGAAGGAAAATATTTAAATAAACTTGTTTTTATTTCAAATCTCTTTTCTGCATTTCTCTCAATTCATACATTGTTTGTATCCCATGCTACTACCAATATTTTATTTAATAACGATTAATATCTATTCAACTAAATTCACTATGGAAACAACATATCAAATCTGTTCAACAAACAACAACTTTTTTCATCTCATGATTTTATATTTTATACGGATAAATCATTGATATAAGAAATCTTTCTCTTACTCTCCCATCTCTTTCATTTACTAGTTCATAAGTGTTATTATTATTAAATATTTTATGTTTTTTATATGGTTCTTCATATGCATATAACAGTTTTGCACATTTCTTTTCTTTCCTGTTTGCTACTCTGAGTTTCTTTACAATTACTAAATCCCCTAGATTGAATTGCACCCGTTTTAATATTTTCTTATTCTGCTTCCTTTCGTACCTGTCGTTAATTATTTCCAATCTTTTTCTAACCCTTTCTAACAATTGCATTACTTCAACATTACTTTGTTCTCTTCTCCATGGTCTAGCTGGAATTATTTGTTTGCATAAAGTAATTGGACTAATTTCTGTCGTTGTATTTGGAACATTATAAAATTTTCTACATCAGGCAAATATTGTACCCATTTATAATGATGTTCATGTGTGAGTATTCTTAAATATTTAATTACCTCTTTAATGTACCTTTCTGCAATATTACTTTGAGAATGTCTTATACTACAAAAATAAATCTTTATTCCCTTTCTATCTAAATTATTTGATAATCTTACATTTCTAAAATATGTTGCATTGTCTGCCAAAATCTTTCTTGGTTACCTACTTGTTCTTCAAAATTTCCAATTGACTTAATTACATGTTTAGTATTACAGTTTTTCGCTGGATATAGTTTTATAAATTTAGAAAATGCATCTACCATAATCAAAATATGTTTGTACTCATATTGTCCTGTAACTAGGTTTGATAAATAATCAATAGCTACCAACTCCATCGGTTCATTTACCCTAATACTTTGAACAAAATTCTGATTTTTAAAATTCTTTTCCTTTGCAAACTGACAAATTTGGCAAGTCTGTATTAATTGTTTAATTAATTTAATATTATTTTTAGTATAAAAACATTTCCGAAACATTAACCAAGTTTTCCTTGTCCCACAATGTCCAAATATTGTATGAATTTCCTCAACAATTTCTAACATAACTTCTTTATTTAAAACTATCAATTCTTTATTTTCTATGACCTTTACCAATAAATTCTCTTTAATTTGATACCCTTTATAATTATTATCTTGACTTTGTAATACTAAAGTTATTAATTCTTCAATTTCTTCTGCTGTCTGCATAATTAACATCTCTTGTTTTGATAACCTTCCTACTTTATAAATTTTCTCAATTCCTATTAAGATTTGTTTTGGTTTTTCATAATTCGGTACATCTTTTCTACTTAAGAAATCTGCAACTACATTTAACTTTCCTGGCCTATGTTTAATATCAAATTCATATTGTTGTAAATACAATGCCCATCTGTATAACCTATCATTATGAAAAGTTTCATTTTTAAAAAACGAAATTGCTGAATTATCCGTTTCAATATAAAATTTGTTCCCTGTTAAATAAAATTTTAGTTTATTAGTTGCAAATATGATGGCTAACATTTCTTTCTCAGCTATGATATATCTAATTTCATACCCTTTTAATATTCTTGAAATAAAACATATTGGTACTTCTATTTCACCTTGTATTTGTATTAATTCGGCTGCAATTGCTTGATCAGTTGCGTCTGTACGAAGAATAAACTTTTCTTTAAAATTAGGATATTTCAGTAATAATCCTTTATGAAACCTCTGTTTGTTAGTATTCAATGCTTTATCCCTCTCTTCATTCCATGACCATTTAACATCATTTCCTAATAATTGTACTAACGTTAATGTCAACTCTGAGTAGTTACTTATGAATCTTTTATAATAATTAAAAACACCTAATAACCTTCTTAATTTTTAAAAATTAGATAGACGAGGTAAATTCTTGATTTCCTCAAGACGTTTCTCATTTATGGTTACTCAATTTTTACTTATCTCGTATCCCAAATATGTTACTTTATCCTGCATAAATTCACATTTTGATATATTCAATTTTAATCCATTTTTATTTAATGTTTCAATTATAATTGCTAAATGTTTTAAATGTTGTTGTTCGTTTTCAGAAAACAATAAAATGTCTACGTAATGCACACAAAATCTATCAAATTGGTTTAATATCTTCTGCATTGCTCTTACCAGCGCTGCACAAGATGTTGAAAGCCCAAATGGTACCACTTTGAATTGAAAAATTTCTCCATCAATACTAAAACCAGTATATTTTCTTGATTCTTCATGTTATGGTATAAGCCAAAACGAATTCTTTAGATCTAACTTTGTAATAATCTTCTTATCCCAAATTGTACTTAATAATCTATCAATAGTTTGTGGAGATTCATATTGTGGCTTAATTATTTGATTTATTCTGCGTGCATCCAAACATAATCTCAAAGAACCGTCACGTTTCTTAACTACCACTAAAGGATTTATAAAATTACCTTTTGAAGCTTCTATCATCCTATCTGTTACCATCTGTTGTATTTCCTTTCTTACTTGTCCTCTTAAATTATATGGTATTGGATAAGATTTGCTATTAACACTTTTCTCCTCGTCTACCTGTAACCTATGAATGTATTTCTGAGCTTGTCCTACTTTTTCATTGATAATTTATTTATTCTTATTAATGATTTCCAATATTTGGCCTGCAAATTGTTAATTTTTTTCACCTATTTTTAATTCATTCAGCAATAACCCCTTATTATGATATTTATTCTCAATATCATCTATTATACTATTATTAATAATTATACCTTCATTATACATCATTGCGTCTCCAATTTTCTCTAATTGGCAACACTTATCTTCTTGGCTGACTCTTCTGGTACAGTTCCAAGATTTAATTAACCCCTTTATATGAATACACCTTTGTGCACCATCAATATTTATTTCCAGTTGCTGAATGACATCTATTCCTAACACCATGTCTACTGTAAGTCCTCTAACAATAAACAACCTAACAACACCTTCCCATTGACAAATAATTATTTTAATATTTAACATTCTGTTCGTTGTTGATATTTTCCTTTTAGTAGCCGATAGCAAATCTATTTTGTTCACTTTTATAATATTTTTATACAGGAAATTTAAATTATCTAAAATTATCTTCTCATTTATTAAAGAAACCATAGCTCCACTATGTCCCAAAGCTAAATATTCAGTATTATTCAAATTAACTTTTAAAAATGGTAACTTTGAAATCTGTTCTACTTCTTCCTCCTCTTCCAGTAAAAATTCTCCATTATTTTCATAAATATTGTTAAAATTCGTGAGGTTCTTCTTTAAAACATTTAAAATTGAAGTTTTTTTTATCCTCTGAGGAATCTTCCAAACCCTCAGCTTCTTGTATTGGATTTTCTTGTGTCTGTCTCCCTCTATCCTATACCGGGTGTCCGTTCTCAAAGTTGAACATAGGCGATTAACATTGTATTGAACGTTTTTTCCGATTCCTGCTCGCCAATTCAACTTACAGGAAAGGTAATGGTATCAATGGAAAGATAAAATTATTACGCATCAAATGATACCAATAATAATATTCAAGATGCGGTTGTTATTTTAAAATATTAATTTAAAACTTAAGAATTTTTAAATATGCTATGACTTGTTTCTCAAGTTCGATAGCTTTTGTCAAAAAAATTGTAATTAGTTGGTGTAAATCAGGTATTTTCTATCAACGTCTGTTAAAATTCTGTACAGAAAAATGAATTATTTCAATGAAGAACGAGTGAATGCACTAATGTTGATTCCCTATGTTCGACTTTGAGAATGGACACCCGGTATATTCCTGAATAACGTATTTACATACTGTCTTTGTGGATATTTATTCTTGCTTTCTTCTTGTCTTGACTTCTCATTGTTTCTTTCCTCAATCATTTCACGATATTTCTTTCGATCATTATTATTAAAATCATTCCTATTCTGGTAATTTCCTTCATTGTTATTCCTATTGTATTGATTATTCCTCCATCTGTCCAAAGTTCTATTATAATTGTTATTAAAATTATGCTCACCTGACCTATAATTATTAAAGTTATTTTTGCCAAAAGTAAATTTATTCTGATATGTTTCCTCAAATTTTCGTTTACTGTAATTTGTTAAATTCTGATTCTCTTTTCTGTTATGTTCCCTATTATTATTTCTAACAGCCATGTCGTAATTTCTGACTATTTCTAAGAAATCCTTAAATGTTTTTATATTCTGTACAGCTACTGCTCTCATGATCTCACTTTCCAAATGCCTGGACAAATGTTGAATAATCTCTTCTTCAGCTAACGTTGGCGTTAAATGCTGAGCTTTATAATATTTTTGTATTATGTAATTTTCACGTGTACTACCACCTTTATCCATGTATCTACCAGTTGTTAGCCGCGTTCTTACTAATGCTTGATGTGCATTACTCCAGTATTGCTCTATAAATAATTTTCTGAATTCATCATAATTGTTGTACTTCTTTTTAACAATACTGTGCCACTTGTCTGCATTATTTTTCAAAGTCATATTGATTACCTGTAATATCTTATTTTCATCCTGTGTTGTCTTCATTATATCGTCCAATTTTACGATATAACCCATAGGTTGTTCTCCAGGTCTTCCTTCAAATACCGGCAACATCTCTGTTTGTATTCCAATATAATGACTTCTCTGATTACTACTAAACATTTCCGTTCCATCTTGTATCCTTTTTAATTAATGTTCCATTTATTTTACTTTTGTCGAATAATTTTCCTTTAACAGATGAACTCTAATTTCACTGACATTAATTTCTTCTTGTGGCTCATTTCGATTTTTATCTACCTTATCGTCAATTAATTGTACTTGTTTCTGCACATCTTTATTTTAAGTTTGCATGTCCTTTATTCTTCCATCTACCTCTTCATTACTCTTTACTAACTTTTCTTCCATGATATTTATTAAATTGTCTTCCAACTTTTTGCATTCTTCTTTCCTTTCCTCTCTCACATCATTTTTAACTTCATCCTTATAATTTTCCAATGTTACACAAATATTTTCTATTTGTGCTTGCAATTCTTGCTTGTTCTGAAGTTGTACTTTATTAAAATATTTTCTTAATTCCTTCATCATCTCTTCCATCTTATCTGCTTGTTCTTTTTGTTCTTGTACTTTCACTGCAGTGCTCTTAATTGCATCTTGTAACCTACCTTCCCTTTCCTCTGCATCTTTCTTACTTTCCTCTGCCTTTTCCGCAATTGACTGTTGCAACTCCTTTTTCAACTCATCAGTAGTTTTCTTACTTTCCTCTGCAGTTCTTTCAATTGCTGCTTGTAATTCCTTTTTCAATTCTTTAGTAGTTCTTTCTATTGTTGCTTGAAACCTACCTTCCCTTTCCTCAATTGACTGTTGCAATCTTCTTTCTCTCTCCTCGGCCTCCTTCTTAGAATTGCTTTCCCTTTCCTCTGCTTTCTTCTCAGTTGCTTGTAAATCTTTCCTTATTCCTTGTAAATTTTCCTGTAAATCTTTCTTTGAATTTCTTTCCCTTTCCTCTGCTTTCCTCTCCATTTGTTGTATGATTACCATTAACTGATCATCTTGTTTTCCTGTTGATTCTTCTTGTAATCTTACCTGATCTCCTTGTTGTATTTGCTCTAGTTTCTCTTCAGCACCACTTGCTACCACCTCCATTTCTTCTTGTTCTACCTCTTTTTCCTCTTAAATCTTCTTGCTTTTTCTTGTAGTTCTTTTATCAGCCATATTTTTAGTTTAAAAATTTCTAAATGTGCCTATTTTTAATTCCTACCCTGTATATTAACTTGTAAATCTTTCTATTTTATCTCCCAATTAAACCTTTTATCAAATGCTTTCATTACTTTATTGATTATCACTCAAATCTTCTCAAAAGAATTCAATTATGATACGTTCTTTAAATTCTGATTGTTTTAATTTTTATTAATAACAAGTTAACCATAAACTTGGTCTATCAGTTACAAATTAAATCTGTTTAGTTTTATTTTTATAAGCCTCACGCTTGGGCGACCTTTTAATTATGCTATGACACACCTTTTAAATGCCAAGCATGTATTTCGTTAGATAATCAACCAATGATTATGTTATAGCTTACCAAGTAAACTATGCCTTGACTCTTTGAATTAATTAAATATCACAATGATATTTACTTTTTATCGAGAACTCTTGTTATTCAGGGCTGGGTTCATCAAATCTAGTCTGCTACTTTTTGAAACATTACAAATATTAACCTTAAATTCTCTGACTATCAATGACGTTAAATGTCAAACTTGATTTTCAAATTAATTCAACAAGGTGTACTGACAAATGTATCTTACATTGACATTTACTACCATTCAAATACGTTATGCAATTATTAACCTCAGTTTATGTCACTTGCTTTCAAAATTGATAGTTATTTATTAACTTATCTTAACAAACCTGTATTAGTTGCTTATGTCCTCACGAAAAACAACACTCACCAGTGTATTCCGTCTCGAACAAACCACAGCATTCAGCAACAGCAAACCCCTTTTTGACCTGTCAAACTGACGTCGGCTCCAAAATCCAGTCCTGACTCGTTCTAGATATCACTGTTCCTCCTAGCTGCTACTGCTCTTTCTGGATACAACCATCACAGCTATTACTCCTCCTGGATGTCTTCACCACAGATCCAAGCCCTGTCAATATGCTACCGGCTCCGTCAAAACCAAACAACTACCCGGCTCCTTTCTTCCGTCCTGGTCTCTGCTGTAAGTTCCTGATCCTCCTAGCTGCTACTGCTCTTTCCGGATACAACCATCACAGCTATCAGCAACCCCTAGATATCCTTGTCACACGATCTGTTGTCCTGGTAAGTTTGTCTCCTTTGATTAATTCCAATTATAACTTTGTCCCATTTATTTTCAGATACCCAAACGTCTCAAGCACCATGCACCAAGTATCCAAATCAATTAATAATTATTGTAAAATTACCTCTTCTTATATGTCGCTTGTACCAATAAATCCAATCTCCATCAACTATTGTTATTTCTTGTATTCCAATATTCAAATAACTGTATTAATAACTTCTCATTCACCACTTCATATTACCATATCAAATTATATAAAAATCAAGCAGAAATTCGTTTTATTTTCAATATTGCTTTAGCCAAATTTTACATTACATCTGTTTTCTTGAGTTCTATTTACGTAACTGTTTTAAATAAATTTTTTATATCTAATAGTAAGGATTATTTATGCACACTATTTTAGTTATTTTTTTAATAATACTAATACAAAATTTGCTTAACTAACACATTTGTCATGTAACCTTGGTTTGATTTTATTATATTCAACTATTAATTTCAATACATTCAAATTAGCCTACCAGTATTTAATGAATCACAATGAAAAACGCAACAAGAGCTCTGTTTCTATTACTTTCATCATTGAAATCTAAAATTTTATATCCATTACGATTTAATTATTGTAACTGTTCAAATTTATTAGTTCATTTTTTTATATTTCTTCAATATGATTAAGCTTCCTGCATCATGTATCATAACAACATATATGCAAAATATCGTTTTCCTCCGACAAACAGTTTTTTAGCTATTCCGCCAATAGACAGACACACAGACAGACAGACAGACAGACAGACAGACAGACGGAATTAAGAAAACCTCTTTTTTGTCATCTAGAGACCTTGAAACATAAAGATCTGAAGAAATCTCGGAAGGTAATTTTTTCGTGATTACAATACTTTCAGACGAGGGAAGTGAAAATGTATAAAGTTGCAGCTGTATCCCTAACAATTCTAAAGATATTGTCACTTCAGTACCAAAATAGAGTCAACTTTAGAGCTACGATGCTAGCGCTGTCATCAGGATTTTTAAAATCTGTTTGCACCACCGACTATTGAAAATAGTCTGCTTACAAAATGCGTACATTTTTTTTTAAAATGTGTAAAAGGAAAAAATCAAGGGGCGTAAGATAAGGTGCTTTGGCTGGCCAGTTTTGTACAGCACCTCGTCCTATCCACCTCATCTGATAATTTCTATCGAGATATTGCCTAACGTTGATTGCATAGTGTGGAGGGGCGCCACATTGTACGAATATTATCTACCTCGATATCTTCCAAAAGTTCGGGTAAATCATTGTCCAAAAACTGGTGTGGTGATTTTTTCATGATTACGATTCAGACGGGGGAAGTAAACATTAAGCCATGGATGCCAAAAGGTATTGGTTTCATTTTAGATTCTAAACAGAATTTGTAGTAATCAGCTTTCACTTGAGGTTTTCCCATGTCAGCAGACTGGCCTGTCACATTTTGCTGTTTAGGATTGACTATCAACACCCGCTACGTTATATTCCTTAATGTAGTTCAAACGTCTGGGTGGATTTATATTTTTTTTCGGAGTGTCAAAACGTCGTGAACTAGATCGATTATGTTAGACGACAGTAAAATTTGACCCTTTATAGTAACGGTGCCCTTATGATTTCAATCTAGTTCTTGTGATGCACTGAAAATGAGCAGGAGATTTCGGCTTTTTTTATTGAAAGTGTAGATAAAATATCTGTGTTTGAAATTCTGTTATTGCTTGTTTCGATTGTTATTTTCATTAATTGGCGTGATTGGTCAGAGAAATAAAAGTATCTTTGCGACTGTACTGCATTCATTTATCGCGACCCGTTAATTTGAATTTTAAAATGTTTTGTATTTCATCAAGTTATGATAATATATTTTTCTCCGTATTCTCCTCAGTCTTAAAACGTTGTATAAGTTCCAACGGATGATCATCATTTTCCTTGCGTGTTTCATTTTACTTAAAATAGAACTTAATACACCAGTAATTAAAGACGCTAGAATTAGTGGTAATTAGGCATCCCCTTGCTGAATTGGTATCTGTTTCAGTGAATATCGATCCACAAACACCAAAAAGGCCAAATCTGCCTAAGTATCCTGGTTCTCTAGATACTCAAACAACACGATACACCAAAAAGCATTGACATAGCGCGGGTTTTTGCTCGAGTTTACAAGTGCAATGCGCATTAAGCCAGAGAATGCTGGGTGTTCATCTACAAATACTACGCAGTGTAAGCCGAAATTCTGTGTTAAGAAGAATACGTCGAGTAACCGCGAAAGCCTCAAACAGCATATGGTATTTGTCTCTTTCTTTTTAAAGGTTCTTCAGCTTTGACTAATTTCCTAAGAACGTTTTTATGTCGTGTGAGCCTTTATTATTACTATTACTAAGCAACTGTTATAATACCATGCTTGTCGGTCTTCGTCCCGTCAGGTAATGCAAAACTTTCAGCTATAAATAAAAAAGAAGGTAGACAAGGAGTTAAACACAGCATTTAATAGTTGACATACAAGACGTTCAAAACGTGCAGCTCACACGTCGAAACCGCTGTGTTGCACTACAGTGGTACCGAGTTTAAATCCCACCAGCACAGACTATTCAAGATAAACGAATTCTCAAGCAAGTCCGGGAGTGCAAAAGAGACGAAGTAAGGAACAACAAGAACAAACATATGTGCCGACAAAAAGAACATGCGAGTTTGGAAATGTGACAGAACATATCAATACCAAAATGACCGACGTGGAATTATAATCAGAAGCTTCAATCAAGTAAAATCAAAATTCATAACTATGTAATTAATTAATCAGGGCAATTACATATGTGACGTGCGATTAATCAGATCGCAAAATAATTAAATTGCACTCCAAGGTTAATTAATTTGATATAAAACCAAATGGTGCCTATAGAATTAACACTTCTACTCATAGCTATACTTAATGAAAATAATTGTTGATCATACTCAAACGTTTAGTAAACACATTGAATGTCTCTAGGATATAAAATAATTTACGATGGGGTGAATAACTTTTTCTACATTTGATGACAATGATAACAACAAAAGGCGTTTGACATAAGATAAAAAATTTGACAATCTTGGTAAGTATATATAAAATTGAAGAAGTTGTTATCTCAGTCAGTTAGCACTTTCTTTTAAATCAACTCTCCTTTTAACCTTTGGACAAATAACCAAACGAAAGCTAACCCCATCTTATCTTTATTACGTTTTAGAAACTCGTATAACAGTTTTTTGTATTCAGAAATATAGAATTCAGGTAAGTTGTTCTTGTACCGTCGTTGGATTAAACTTTTTTTTTGTGATCAAAGTGTTTTCAACAGTAGATTATACCACGAGTCAATAATGACAGCTATTATTCCCGTGGAACAATCTACGAGCCGAGCCGCGTAAGCGGCGAGGGAGTAAAATCCGGAAGTAATAATGGCCATTATTGCGAGAAAGTATACTCTATTTTATCTACGACTAATTTACTCGTAATTACTTACATAAAACACAATTGAATACAAGGAATTCAAGTTTCAACACAACCATTTGTGACACTTGTAGTGCGTATTTTGTTTCCATGTAGCTTCATTAATTTATATTAATTTGAGGTTTTCGATGAAGAACAACTTTAGTTGTTAACAAAAGTAAATAATATTACAATATTAATGAACTGAACTGGTCGTGAACCGTCAATAACTGTGGAAGAATTTTCTGTACCAATATTTGGAATTTTGATCGCTGTAAAGGAAGAAGAGGCTTCATGACTATTTATTTGTTTATCAATAGTATCTGCTGTAGTTGTCGTGTTTCTCATAGACTGATCAATGTAACCTTCAGCTACATGTTTCGACCTCCAGCCTCCGTGACGCTTTAATCCAGTTATACCGGCTCCTGCATCAATATGCAGAGTGGCAGATGATCTGCGATAGCAGTGGCCTGTATAAGTTTCAGGATTTGGCAAGTTTAAATATTTGGAAATTTGTTTACCAATTACTGCAAATTTGTTTTTTCCTATACGTTGCATTGTACATTTGGATTTTTGATAATTTAGAAAGAATGAATTGATTTTTACATGTGACGGACGAAGATCGATGTACTTCTTTACAACATTGTATTGTTATTAATAACTATGTTTGGATATATTTCACGTCTTCTATATTAATTTCATAAAGCTGGTTTGAGCGGCATGGGCCCATAATTCCAATAATTAACATCACCCGAAGCAAATTAATAATATTAGTTTTGGAATAGATCAGATTAGATATGTATTGTTATGATACAACCCTAAATGTGTGAATAAATTACAGTTTAAAAACGAATGACAAATACCTACTTCACTTTAAATAAAATAAAAATTTTGTAGGTTTAACTCAAATAGATAAGACTAGAGTGTATAAAAAGGGATATGATATCGAGAATAACAAACTTTTAAAATGTATAAAAAACGATTTTTGGTGTGATGAAAAATCTTTACGAATAACCCAGTTTGTATGTGGTAAAAACTAATGGATAGCAGAATTGTTCTATACAAGTGAATCATTGAGGAAATGTGCTGGGTCAACTTTATTAGAAAAATTATATTTGGCATATTGCATTAATCAAATTGGATCACGACAAGCTTGTTTCTGATTAAGATTTCCAGAGGCGTATCATCGGAGAAAAGAAAAACATTCCAGGAGGATGTCTGCAAGTTATCTGTTTGCTGAGTGCTGTAGAAAAATTAGAGTTTGCTGATTTTGGACGGTTGGGACGTGTTGTTTGTCTGTCAACAGTGCATTGCAGGAAGGTGCTTGAAAGGGTCAATTCGCAGATCAAAAGGAGATTTTCATCTGAAACGTTGTGTGAACCAAATAAAAAGTGGGTGATTTCTTATTAATAATTATAACTAGAAATGAAATAAAGACAATAAGAAGGTGAACTAATTAAGAAATAATTACTTACTGTGTTTTTAATATTGTTGCCTACCATTGAAAAGATTGGGCAGTTGTCATTTGAATTTCAAATTTGTTTTGACAGTTGATTGACATAAGTATTGTAAATTATGAGAATGAGATTTAAAATATCAGAACACCAATCTTTCAGAAATCAAGATAAAAGAATCCACCCCTGATTTTTCAGAAGCTATCTATAATAGTAACTATTGACATTGTAATACAAAATAGGGCAATTTGTAATATAATTGTAAAAAAACAGATTAGTAGCAATATACTTGAAGGTTCAGTTCAGTATATTTACTTTATGTAAAAGAAAAACTTGATTAGGTACTTTGTCAATAACTTCTCTGATTCGTTCGGGGGTCAGAGTGAAAGACTTCTTTGCTTCAAAACATTCAAATTTTCTTTTTAAAAAGCCTAAAGTTTGCCATATTTTTCCAGATCTACGTCATGGTTTGTTCTCAACACCGATTTAAGCATTGAATCAAATGACCAAAACGAAGATGATTTGTATTTTGCACTTAATTCAGCAAAATAGGCCAACAGGCCATTTTCGGAAAATGAGTGTTTTCTTTCGAAGATGCCATTCGTTGAAGCTTGCGTACGTTTTATTATAAATGCACTTCGATTTTTCCGGTAGCATGGTACTCGTAGATGTTGCTACAGCTTGTAGTACAATTTTGAGAAGTGTGCAAGTAATAGACTCTTCATTTTTATCCATCGCAATACAAATACACAAAGCCGGGGTCGGTAGCTCATTGGTAAGCATTCTGACTACTGATCTAAGGATCGCGAGTTCGATTTCCGGTCCCGGTGAAGTTTCCAAAAATAAAAAAATACAGATGAAAGCTTCTACAGAATGCCATCATTCGGAAGTGATGTAAAGCCGTGGGTCCCATGTTACTACGATGTGTAGCATGTAAAAGATCCCTTGCTAGGGTTGGAACTCCTTAGTCTCGGCAAAATTCTAAGTAGGACTTTGACCATATGACCAAAGCAGTCGGTGTCTAAGGTACCTGGTACTCTGCATGCCTAGACCTTGTCCATTAACAAACAAACAAATACACCACAAAGACTAGGCGTTTTATTTGACAGTCGTAACTAAAATTGTTTGTAGTTACTATGGTTTTTGAAAATTGCAAAGTACATTGATTTAAACGCTAATACCAACACAACCGTTTTTGACACTTTAGAGTTTGTGTATTTTGTTTCCATGGTGTTATTTAATTTGAGAAGTTTATGATTAGAGCACAAGAGGGAATAATGACCATTAATCCTTCGTTATTATTTCCTTTGGGATTAATATATTGTATTATATAGTAAAACTACATATGTAATATATGTATTATTTATTAGTCGTAGATAAAATTTATTATTGCGTAGACCTTTATTGAACGACAATAGGAAATCTTATATGCGCATTTTTATATTTCAGATCATGGAAGCAGCGTCAGCTCATCTGTTTCTCCTATTTCAGTTCGACATTTCCTATAACTTTGAGTTTGTTTTTAGATTCTTTTCGAACTTTAACCTAATGTGCTAATTTGAAATTAAATTTTCAAAAGCATTAAATTATTTAAATGTGAAAATGTCAAGTAAATAATTCCTAATGTAAGAGTATAATAATATGACCACTTTGCCATTCGTTGTCAACTACCTCATTAATCAATTACAGCGTATTTGTCATATTATTAAAAACTATGAAAGTAGATTAGTTAATCAATGACATGAGTAAGTAATTTCATTACATTCAAATGTTATCCAAATAAGTCTGTATTTTATTGAAACATAGATGTCGACCTTTACCAAAGATGTTTTTTGGGGTTTGCGCCCCATTTACGTTTTATCAAAATTGTTTGGCTTAGCCCCATTCAGTATAGAAGGACCTCCACGACGGAAATACTTAAGATATTCTAAACTGTACGCAAATATTTTCCGATTTTGTCATGCGGGAAATATTGCTTGCTGCTTTTATCTCTTTCTAATGGATAACAATTTTTTTCTTGAAAATGCCAGTTCTTTCGTGAATATAGCATACAGAATTACAAATGTGGTTATCTTGCTATTGACAATATTATGCAGTGCATGGAGCACAATTTATTCTAAAACTATTATGCAACTATGGGAACGGATATACTATCTAGACCAATATTTTTCAAGCATTGGCAGGAGCCTCGGCTATAACAATTTGCGCATCAAATCAATTCTGTGTACATTACCTCAGGCTGGCTTTATTATTATAGGTTTCATAAATTTGTTAACACACACCAATTTCAATTCAAAAGATGCATTTGGTTCAGTGTTGAGGGATGCAACCTTCTTTATTAATAGCTTTATTCATGC
>CALNHX010004338.1:0-40991 GCA_940337035.1 Agriotes lineatus
GTATTGGAAAAAGTTTTATATGCAACACGTGAATAAAGCGATTTTATCCATTCGTGGAAATTATCTCACTCGACTGTCTCGTGAGCTAAAGTTTTGCCCTTATAGATAAAATGCCTCTTTATTCACTTGTACCATACATAACTACTTTCCAACACCTACCTATAAAGTTGTAAGTGCTTTATCCACTAAAGCCACGTTGCTAGATGACACCTTAATGATAATAGTGGATAAAATTTACTTCATCTACGCCGTGTAAAATTGACTTTTAGTTGGCAGTTTTAAGTTTGTAAAATGACTGTTTAATAACATGTTTCCAGAGGTTTAACGTCGTCAGTAGCAACGTGTTTAAAAGATTTCATTCGGCACGTCGTCAGTAGCAACGGTTTCAAAATGTTTAACCACGCAAAATTACGACCGTTTGCAATTTACATTTAAATATTTCTCTTATATTTACCGTGTTTTGTAGATTCTATCGTAGATAAAATATTGTACGATACACATGCGTAAAGCATCTTTAATCACTTGCGGGGCTTAATACGCTCGCTCACTCGGGTTTTAACTTTGCCCCACTCGTGACTAAAGACTAGCTTTACGCACTTGTATCGTAAATTACTATTAATCACTATCGAATAAATTGTAGTTTTTGTAAATAAAAAACCATAGGAAATAACACGGTATATTTTGGTAACTAACGATATCATTGTGTCAAACTGTCAAGTGTCAAGTTTTTTGGATATATTAAGTTCAAATTTTAATCAGGAAAAACCTCAATAATTGTATGAGTTGGAAATAGATATTTATGTATTTAGTGTGTAAAGAGAGGTATTAGGATGCGAGTTTCGTCCCGAGCGGTAGCGAGGAGCGAAAAAGCAACCGAATACCAAAATGGCTCTTTACACTCGAAATACATACATTTTTTCTACTGTCCTAAATAAATGACAAAATTGTTAAATAATTGAAATTTCGATTCACACCATTTGATGAAGTCGTTGTACCGCCGTTTATAAAGGCCGCGCGATTTGGCCGGCAACAACTCATTGGTTGCTGTCTGGGCCGCTTCAAATACTTCAGGCGGGGTGCAATTATCTTCAGATTCCATCTTCAACTTCACAAAAACTCTCAAACTCAATAAAACTGTTGCGTGATGATGGACGCGCAGTGATGCAATCCGACATAATAATTTTCATTGCTTGCTTGCTTGCTTGCTTGCTTCCTTGCTTGACGCCACTTTGAGAGCGAACCCGTGAGCCAAATTGGCTGATTTTGGTGTCAATCGACTCAGGGCGACGCAAGTAAGTCAGTAGTAAAGTTTCCAAATTTTCTAACGTCAAAATTAAGTCGACACACAAAATGGATCACTCTTGTACAAATTGCATTAAATGAATTATTTCGCGCCCAATTTGGGTGCAGAACGCTAGTTGTCAATAATTTTAGCCAGTTTCAGAAAAATTACGAATTACAATAATAATCAGATGAGCCATGGCGATGCGTAAAGTAAAATGAAGTGACGCGATTATTTCATTAAGACATTGTTTACGTGGTTGCGATGTTAAAATGGTTACTAAGGAAAAAAATGTGTGAATCGCTAACTTTTCGCGTTGACAGTGAGCTTTTTAATAGTCAGTTTTAGAGGTGACCGTAGAAAAAGGCTATTTTTGTATTAAGTGCGCGAAATTAATGATTTTAGATCGTGAGAATGTTACTTCTGTTGACGAGGCGATAGCCGGATCTAAGAGATATTGAGGAATTTCTGAAAACACATTTACCTCTATTTACCTCTTTAGGGGTAAATTTTTCAAAATTCACCCCGAACACATATTTATACCTTTAGGGGTTGATTAGGGAAAAATCCTGAAATACGTTTCTAAGCATTTTCATTGAAAATCTTTGCAGGTAAACACCGGGTGTAAGAGACATTAAGGAATTCGTAAAAACCCATTTTACCTCTTTTCGCCCTCTTAGGGGTTGAATTTCAAAAAATTCCTTTTTAGCACTACCTTACGTAACAAATTGAACCTTCCACCCAAATTTATAAAGTTCCTAACGCATACAAAATCCATAAACTGTATTCTATCACATTTGATTACCTATGTTCACATTTTCCGCCACCAATCTGTATACAGATAACTAGCAATTTAACCAATTCTGTCATTTCAACCCAACGTGCCTTCCGCGAGAGAACATTAGAGGCATTAAAATTCCCACGGAAAACTCAATGGGTGGAAATTTAGAATACGTCATAGACATTACAAGACGTAGCAAATTCTTAACATTCCGATACCTACAATAGCTAATTATCGTTTCTTTTACTAAGCAAGTTCAAATTTATTTTCCTGAACAAACGCGGTCGCTGTCGCAGAGTGTACAGGTTGGGGAAATTTCGATATTTTGATAGGGAATCCCGATAAGTATAGGAGATATGGAAAAATGGACCCCCCATCCTCTATATTTTTTCGAGAAAAACTTAATGGTGGCAACCAAAACGGGCTACCGTCTGTTGTTCTCGAGTTATAAACAAAAATTTAATTTTTCGATTTTTCGTTTTGTGACCATATCTCGCTTATTTATAAAAATAGATAAAAGTAATTGTCGTTCTTTTAGCACTTTTTCGATACGAAGTCAGTGGGTAGTCAGTTATTCAAAGAAGTTCTGAAATTCGAGTTATACCATAACGTTGTATTTTTGTATATGGAACCTATAGTTGTATGTGGTATCATGAGTAAGAGTATTTTTTCGCATTCCAGTGTTATATATCATAATATACAGATTGGTGGAGGAAAATGTGAACATAAGTAATCAAATGTGCCAGAATACAGTTTATGGATTTTGTATGCGTTAGCCATAAACAGACCTACATGCGATTAACATCTAGCATCTGCAGAATCAAAAGGTTTTGTTTTTAGAAAACACTGAATTCTAAGATACTAGATTTTTAAATAATATATGTCTACTTCTGTCTAACGCATACAAAGCCCATAAACTGTATTCTAGCTCAATGGACTGCCTATGTTCGCATTATCCACCACCAACCGGTATAATATAACATATACCGCCCCTCATAAATTTGTAACACATGGATCTTTTTATCATCACTTTATCAGAAAGGTGTATTCCTGATACAAGTTTCTACATTTCAAACTAAAAATGCACTTGCCAAAATGTAAATATATTCTTTCGTATAAGGGGGGGGGGGGTTCAAAAATATGAAAATGGTTCGAGAATAAAGTACCCTTATTTTTCAAAATAGACAAAAATGTTATTTGAAGAAGTTTTAAAAGTAGGTGTCAAATATAGTCACAGTTACTTGCTTCGAAAACAATTTTTTCTGGTTTCTTCTACTTTTTCTTACCACCCTGTGTATTACCAAATGAAATACTTCAAAGTTAACTTATCAGCGGATACAATAAACGTGTACTGTCAAACCTGAGTTTTCCCTCACTTGGCAACTAGGATATTACGGGATTCGAAATTAGTGCTAACAGATTTCATTTTTGCTTCAAATTTTTAAATAATTTAATAACAAACGGACCAAATAACAACTTAAAATCAATTATAATTTGTAATAGATATGTTATAACAAATACTTCCAATGAACACTTTTGTGTATTTTGAAAAATAAGGGTATTTATTTTTCAATCATTTTCATTTGCGAGAAACCGACCGGTACGTCGACGCACAGAAGACATACTGTTCATAATCGACCCAGTTTCTTCAAATTTCTTGATCACTCTTCGAATCGTTGTCACATTTGGTGCACTTTCACGACCGAAAATTCCGCGAATTTTGCGAGCGGTTTCAGAGTAATTTTCCCCATTTTTGTAATGGGTTTTCACAATGATAACGCGTTGTTCCTTCGTGTAGCGCTCTATAATTAATAATCGGAACAATCGTAGATGGCAGCTGTCAAATTTCAGAGCTGTCACTTGCACAGAAAAACAATGGCGCAAAATTTAAATCGGGCACTCTTATTGGGACACCCGTTAAAACTATTAACCTAAAAATCTGAATTATGACAATTAGAAAAGTCATAACAAGTAATCAAAGAAAACTGTATTATCATTTGTTTGATAACCATTGGTTTTGGCGGGTAGTTCAAAAACAGAAAAAAAGGGGGTGAAAAAAATTTAATTTGAATTGACACAAGTTTTACTTGAAATCGAATTTAATAGTCAATTTTAGAAGTTAATGTACTGGTATGTACCTATTAATATTGTCATACGCCTAAAGAGTGTCATAGACAATTATTAGTGCGAAGGTAAAAACTTAGTGTGTGCATCAATTACCACGACAAGGATGTGCTGCCAATTACAACAAGAATAGCTGTAGCAGATATCTGGCGAATAGAAGAGTATAGAAGATAAAGAGCTCGAAGAAAGAAGCTTACAAAGTGAGTCTATTAACTGTCAACTTAGTAGTAATATAAAATATATCTGCTACGTACAGAGTCATTAAAATTGATTTGAATTGAATCATAAATTAGATAAACATAAAATTGTAAAGAAACAGTAAAATTAATCTAAAATTGATTTAACTGATATATTATGAAAGGTGTTAAACGTACGATAAAGGCAGTTAGTTATTAATTACTTAATAAATACTATTGTCCTATATGTTGCATTATAATTAATCATTGTTTATGTCTAAATATGATTTTAATAGTAATCCTGAGATAAAGTCGAATAACTAAGGTTATTGCAATTACATGCTAAATACTGTGGACAAAAGGTAAGATTGAAATCAAAATTTTACAATAAAAACCCTAAAAATAAAGAATTAAATTAAATTTAAATAAAAGTTATTAGACCACAGCAACAAATGGCGCCCAACGTGGGACTGCAAAAATTAATGATCAATTATTAAAACAGGAATCTTACTGTTAGAATAGAGATTACGGCATTTTGTAAAAAGAGTAAACGAATTTAACAGGATGGTGGGGCACGTTAGTTTAGTAAAGCTTAGATAGATCTGTAGTTACTTTAAAATGTCAGAGAAAAGGATTCCAAGAAGAAAACAAACAGGAGAGGAAGTAGAAGCAAGACGAGCAGATGTGGAGATCACAGAAGAAATAAGTTCTGAAAAAGTAAGTAGAATGGAAAGCGATATAACAAGAACTGGGGAAGTTTCAACCAGAAAACAAGATAAACAACTGTCTTTAGTAGATATAGCTAAGATGCTACAAAGACAGGAAAAAAATATGAATCAAATTCTAGAAGAGAGGAAGAAGGATGAAGCAAAAAGGAAAGAAGATGGGAAGAAGGAGGAATCAAAAGGGAAGACGGGAAGAAGAAGGATGAAGCAAAACTGGATAAGTTGATACAGAGTCAACAGAGACAAGAAGAAGCACAACAGAGACAAGAAGGAAGTAATCAACGGTGGTGTGGAAATTAAATAAGGACGGGAAGAAGTAAAGCAGAATATGTTGGAAGCAGAACAAAAACAGGAAGCAAAAAGACAAGAAGAATTTAAGAAGTTACTTCAGAGACAGGAAGGACCTAAACATAGCATATTAGAAGTGCAACAAAAGTTAGAAGATAAGCAGGATAAAGTGAGCCAAAATCAGCAAGAAATCAAGCAAAGCATAATACAATTAGAAGAGAATTTGCAAGAGAAAATAAACGTAAACAAACAACAATTAGAAGTTAAAATAACAGAAAAAGAGCAAAAGTTTGAAGGAAAAATTCAAGAACAGCAAGAAGAAATTAAGAATATCGACAAATCAGTAAAAAACACGTTAATAGATGTGAAGGAAGAATAATGAGGCTGAAAACGAATAGTAATTAACCAAATTTTAAGTCTTGGAAAGGGTGTCATACAACAAACACAAGAAGAATGCAAAGTAGAAGTTGAACCAAACAAAGAATTGGAAGAGTCAATTATGGAAGAGGATGTAAATAATAAATTGGAGTTACTAAATGAAAAGTTTGACTGCCTTAAAGAGGAAATTAAAAATAATAACCAAAGGAACAAGTATATTCAATTTCGAAGGAATTACTTTTCAAAATGCGGTTATTGTAATTGGGAATTGCCCTTTTTGTTAAAAAGTACTTGAAAATTACTTTTTGAAAGTAATTAACATTCAATTACTCAATTACTTTTGTGTAATGAAACTGTCATCACTTTTGTTGTTATTGTAAGTTTATATTATACGCTGATATCTTGATTGAAAATTCTAAAAATTCCTGTCTCTAAAGCTTGCTGTCGGCATTAGTTTTATTTTCCATGGCCAACCCTTATGTAATTTCCTTTTAAACACATGATAATTATAAAGGTCTCTTGAATGTAAAAATGACTTAATTGTTACGTGCTTGAGCAAATGTCTTTTATTTTTGTATCTGATGTACCAATTCTTATTTCAATCAGCCGTATTGTAATCAATAATCATGCAAGGGAGGAAATTACATTTTAGTCCAGATTTATACATATGACACGTTTACACTTTATGATGAGAGTATTTCTTGTATTCAGCTGCATTCAAAAATATTTAAATATGAAAATCAGGAGGCTAGTTAATCTATTACTGACCAGGGAACAAAACGTATATTTACGGGAAACCCTTACAGGCGATAGAAAATGTCACTTTCGTGTAAAGGGGTAAACATTTTTTTTTCGAACTGAGCCAACAAAAAATGCTCAAGTTGCGACAATTGGATTACCATGTAGTGTTCTTTACAAAATCTAAATAGAATTTTGCTGTAAAACAATTAAGAAATCCAATGCTGCACCCTGTATACTTAAGTAAGTTACCTATTTTCGTCATTCAGCCTCATGTTAGGCGTATTTAATAGTAGATTGTTCTACAAGTTCAGAAAAGTGAGAGTTTTTCAACATTTAATTTACGAGCGAACGATGCAAAGGGAGTGGGATTATTTTTACACGAGCATGGAAAAATTACTTTTATAACATTCAGTTTGCTGTTTTTTCTAATGCCATTACACAATCTAGCCAAAATGAAATTCGACATTTCTTCGTATACGAAAAAAAATATTTGTTTAAATCGGCAGTGAAGTACTTCAAAATCGTCATTAAAATACCAGAAATGGGCAGTGAAGTAATCCATCGTTTTACGACTTTTTATAGGTGGCGGGGCGACAGATAAACGTCAACAGACGTAAACATAACCTAAAAAAGTTGGTTGAAATGTTGTAATTTCACGAATTCTCGATTTCAAAAAAAAAAACATAATGTACCCCTCGGCACTGAAGTTCCTATTTATCCCGCATGTAGTTTATTTGCATTGCCCTACGGGCCTCGGCAACTAAATCCACATTCGTGATAAAAAGTTACAATTCAGTGCCTTGGTATACAAACTTCTATTTTTTTAATCGGCAGTGAAGAACGTCGAAATCGTCATTAAAATATGAGAAATGGGCAGTGAAGTAATCCATTGTTTTACGACTTTTTGTAGGCGGCTAGGTGATAGGTAAACGTCAACCGACGTCAACATAACCTACAAGAGTTGGTTAAAATGTTGTAATTTCGTGATTTTGATTAAAAAAAGAACAATATGCTCCTCGGCACTGGAAGTTTCTTTTTATCCCTCATGTGCTTTATTTGCTTTGGCCCTACGGGCCTCGACAACTAAACCCACATTCGTGATAAAAAGCTCAACTACAGTGATAACCTATGTGGAAATTAATAAAAAAATAAAAAAATTGAAATTGAACTTCCAAGTCCCCATACCTTCTTACTGAATGGACTTTGTACTAAGGTATATTAGGTTTAATCGGTTTATTATAACCTAAGGAATCTATGACCCAATCTGTGTCCCATTCTTTTGGTGACACCCTGCATAATTGTTATCCTTGACTTTATGTATTTACTTACATCAAAACAAACTAAAAAGTTTTGGTTTTGATGAACGGTGCATGTAGCTACAAGATTTAATTATAAAAAAACCTTCAAAGTGATAAAGTATGTAGGTTACTATAGTTAACAAAACATAAAAAAGTAAGCATTTTTAGATTACGATTACGAATCGACACGACACTAATGATAGTTGCAACTTGCAAGAAAGTTCTACTAAATAGAACTATATGAGAATTATTTTCATTGAAAGTAATTGATGTTTACAATTACAATTACTAAGTAATTGGTACTTGAATTACTATTTCGTGTGAGTAATTGAATCTCTGGTAATTAAATTACTTCAATGGGCGGTAATTGGTAATTAGTAATTAATTACTTTTTTAAAGTAATTTGCCCAGCTCTGGGTGAGCATAATAAAAACAAATACCAAGAAAGGTATACAGACGTTTACAAAAATCTAAATGAAGAATTAAATGGAGAAAGAACAGAACAACCACAAGACAACTGGTCCAAAAGAGAAAACCAAAAGGAAAAGAACCGCTTGAAAACGAAAATTGGTGTTATAGAAAAAGTTTAGGAAGAGTTAATTATACAATGTATCAGCCAACGAACAGTCCGGATTATAAACAGCTACCGCTGAAGGTACAAGAAGGTGATATATTTCGAAGATGGAATAAAAGTCAACTAGGTAATTAATTTTAAAATGGCGGGAGAAGCTAATTTTCCAAATTTTTTATGGAAAATAATAAATAAAATAAGAATTCATTTTGCTTAATTAATTTACTTGAAGATTCTTAGGAATGTTAAACTACTATAAGAAGTTTATAGCTAATTACTCAGATTTAACAGTACTTTTATTAGAATTGCTCAAGCATAACAGAAAATGGAAATGGCACGATGTAGAAGAGAAGTCTTTTGAATCTTTAAAAGAAAGTTTTTATAATAATTTGTTACTTAAACACCCAGATTTTAATTCAACATTTATTTTACGAACAGATGCTTCAAATGCAGATAGTGCAATATCGGCTGAGTTATTACAAGTACAAAACAATGAGGAAGTACCAATAGTATTTATATCAAGAATATTAAGAGGATATGAATTAAGATATACAATTGCAGAGAAGGAAATGTTCGCGATTGTTCATGCAATAAATAAGTTAAAGTTTTATCTAAGTAGAAATAAAATTTTAATAGAAACAGATCATTCTGCTTTGGCATTCATGAAAAAGAAACATTGTATGAATAATAGATTATATAAATGGGCATTATTTTTACATCAGTACAATTTTGATATAAAACGTAGAACAGGAAAACTAAATATTACAACAGATTATTTAAGTAGAAAGGATACTATTGATATCAAACCAAATAAAATAATGATAGCACCTGTAAGAATGGAAAATGGCATAGAAAGATATTCGCAAAAGAATTTTAAGAATTTGAAGAAGAAATAATGAAACTACGAAGAAATGCCTTCATTAATAATAATGGGGGGTATAATATAGTCGACGATATTCTTATGAAATAAATAGGGGGAAATAATTTAATTATATTAAATGTAGACATGGCGAGTGAAGTCATAGTTGATATACATTTAAAATATGGGCATATAGGTACAAGAAAGATATCTTTCCATACATGGAAGTATAAGGTCTGCACACTTACTTGGGTGCCTGCACGTCCTCAGCTATGAACTTCAATCTAGCCTGAAATTTCTATGAAAATGTGCTTGAAAAAAGGTTGGGCGTTATCACCAAAGTCAAAGTTGGACGTTGTGATCAAAATCAAACTTGAGCGTTATGACCAAGTTGGGCGTTGTGACCAGAATCAAAAGTGGGCGTTGTGACCAAGATGGGCGTTATGACCAAAATCGAAATTGGGCGTTGTGACCAGAATCAAAAGTGGGCGTTGTGACCAAGATGGGCGTTATGACCAAAATCGAAATTGGGCGTTGTGACCAAGATGGGCATTCTGTCCAAAATCGAAATTGGGCGTTGTGACCAAGTTGGGCGTTCTGACCAAAATCGAAATTGGGCGTTGTGACCAAGTTGGGCGTTGTGATCAAAATCGAAGTTGGGCGTTATGACCAAGTTGGGCGTTGTGAAAAAAATAAAAATTGGGCGTTGTGACTAAGTTGGGTGTTGTGACCAGAATCGAAGTTGGGCGTTATGACCAAATTCTGAGTTGGGGTTTGTGGCCAGTGGGCGTAGTGTCATAGCCCCAAATTTGTGATAGCGCAGGGTCAGGCTTTAAAATGCAGCTGTTCGTGATACCGCGCTGTCGGTTACGCTCGCCTTGAGTTGGAAAACTTGGGTATTAAACGCGCGAAGGGCAATCACTTTTGTTTGTTAGGAATGTTAGGTTAATACCACTTGCACTGTTATAACACTATATTTACTTCCAAATTTACTAATCACCAGATTATGCACACTTTATTAAGTAGTTCTGACACTTCACCTTCGATTTAAGTTAATTTTTCACCTAAAATCAGAGCCTTACATTGGGACGCGTTCGCGGAACTCGATTACCACGCCTCCAGCCGGTTAAAACTTTATTCTACTTATCAATATTGCAATCCTTACATATTACACTAAAACGCTTACCAGATCAAAACTTGAAAATCGTATCCACAAAATAGTAAGAAACAGAAAACTTGACCAATTCGCGTACACATTTCAAAGTCGTGAGGCGGAATGCACGCTGGTAATACTCTCATATCAGCTACACATTTACACCAAGGTTTATTGTGGTAGTTGTATAACTACAAAATAATTCTAGAATATATAAAATTAGACAAATGAACTGCAATGTCTGTAGAACGGAAACAAGACGTTTCAGAGCAGTATTAGGTTTCAAAATAAATATTATTGACTGTTAAGCATTGTGGTATAAAAGTCATACTAGAGAGCGTTAAAGGGTTATATCGCCAATAGCTAACATTTCTAACAGATTTTCCTCCCGTATACTTTTTACATAGCACATATCCTTGGAATTCTTTTCCTTTGCAAATAAACAAATCTTGCATGAATTAATAACTCTCTTAATTATCTGAACATCATTTTTAATATAAAACTTTTCTCGAAAGATATCTTTCTTGTACCTATATGCCCATATTTTAAATGTATATCAACTATGACTTCACTCGCCATGTCTACATTTAATACAATTAAATTATTTCCCTCTATTTATTTCATAAGAATATCGTCGACTATATTATACCCCCCATTATTATTAATGAAGGCATTTCTTCGTAGTTTCATTATTTCTTCTTCAAATTCTTAAAATTCTTTTGCGAATATCTTTCTATGCCATTTTCCATTCTTACAGGTGCTATCATTATTTTATTTGGTTTGATATCAATAGTATCCTTTCTACTTAAATAATCTGTTGTAATATTTAGTTTTCCTGTTCTACGTTTTATATCAAAATTGTACTGATGTAAAAATAATGCCCATTTATATAATCTATTATTCATACAATGTTTCTTTTTCATGAATGCCAAAGCAGAATGATCTGTTTCTATTAAAATTTTATTTCTACTTAGATAAAACTTTAACTTATTTATTGCATGAACAATCGCGAACATTTCCTTCTCTGCAATTGTATATCTTAATTCATATCCTCTTAATATTCTTGATATAAATACTATTGGTACTTCCTCATTGTTTTGTACTTGTAATAACTCAGCCGATATTGCACTATCTGCATTTGAAGCATCTGTTCGTAAAATAAATGTTGAATTAAAATCTGGGTGTTTAAGTAACAAATTATTATAAAAACTTTCTTTTAAAGATTCAAAAGACTTCTCTTCTACATCGTGCCATTTCCATTTTCTGTTATGCTTGAGCAATTCTAATAAAAGTACTGTTAAATCTGAGTAATTAGCTATAAACTTCTTATAGTAGTTTAACATTCCTAAGAATCTTCAAGTAAATTAATTAAGCAACATGAATTCTTATTTTATTTATTATTTTCCATAAAAAATTTGGAAAATTAGCTTCTCCCGCCATTTTAAAATTAATTACCTAGTTGACTTTTATTCCATCTTCGAAATATATCACCTTCTTGTACCTTCAGCGGTAGCTGTTTATAATCCGGACTGTTCGTTGGCTGATACATTGTATAATTAACTCTTCCTAAACTTTTTCTATAACACCAATTTTCGTTTTTTAAGCGGTTCTTTTCTTTTTGGTTTTCTCTTTTGGACCAGTTGTCTTGTGGTTGTTCTGTTCTTTCTCCATTTAATTCTTCATTTAGATTTTTGTAAACGTCTGTATACCTTTCTTGGTATTTGTTTTTATTATGCTCACCCAGAGCTGGGCAAATTACTTTAAAAAAGTAATTAATTACTAATTACCAATTACCGCCCATTGAAGTAATTTAATTACCAGAGATTCAATTACTCACACGAAATAGTAATTCAAGTACCAATTACTTAGTAATTGTAATTGTAAACATCAATTACTTTCAATGAAAATAATTCTCATATAGTTCTATTTAGTAGAACTTTCTTGCAAGTTGCAACTATCATTAGTGTCGTGTCGATTCGTAATCGTAATCTAAAAATGCTTACTTTTTATGTTTTGTTAACTATAGTAACCTACATACTTTATCACTTTTGAAGGTTTTTTTATAATTAAATCTTGTAGCTACATGCACCGTTCATCAAAACCAAAACTTTTTAGTTTGTTTTGATGTAAGTAAATACATAAAGTCAAGGATAACAATTATGCAGGGTGTCACCAAAAGAATGGGACACAGATTGGTCATAGATTCCTTAGGTTATAATAAACCGATTAAACCTAATATACCTTAGTACAAAGTCCATTCAGTAAGAAGGTATGGGGACTTGGAAGTTCAATTTCAATTTTTTTATTTTTTTATTAATTTCCACATAGGTTATCACTGTAGTTGAGCTTTTTATCACGAATGTGGGTTTAGTTGTCGAGGCCCGTAGGGCCAAAGCAAATAAAGCACATGAGGGATAAAAAGAAACTTCCAGTGCCGAGGAGCATATTGTTCTTTTTTTAATCAAAATCACGAAATTACAACATTTTAACCAACTCTTGTAGGTTATGTTGACGTCGGTTGACGTTTACCTATCACCTAGCCGCCTACAAAAAGTCGTAAAACAATGGATTACTTCACTGCCCATTTCTCATATTTTAATGACGATTTCGACGTTCTTCACTGCCGATTTAAAAAAATAGAAGTTTGTATACCAAGGCACTGAATTGTAACTTTTTATCACGAATGTGGATTTAGTTGCCGAGGCCCGTAGGGCCAATGCAAATAAACTACATGCGGGATAAATAGGAACTTCAGTGCCGAGGGGTACATTATGTTTTTTTTTTGAAATCGAGAATTCGTGAAATTACAACATTTCAACCAACTTTTTTAGGTTATGTTTACGTCTGTTGACGTTTATCTGTCGCCCCGCCACCTATAAAAAGTCGTAAAACGATGGATTACTTCACTGCCCATTTCTGGTATTTTAATGACGATTTTGAAGTACTTCACTGCCGATTTAAACAAATATTTTTTTTCGTATACGAAGAAATGTCGAATTTCATTTTGGCTAGATTGTGTAATGGCATTAGAAAAAACAGCAAACTGAATGTTATAAAAGTAATTTTTCCATGCTCGTGTAAAAATAATCCACTCCCTTTGCATCGTTCGCTCGTAAATTAAATGTTGAAAAACTCTCACTTTTCTGAACTTGTAGAACAATCTACTATTAAATACGCCTAACATGAGGCTGAATGACGAAAATAGGTAACTTACTTAAGTATACAGGGTGCAGCATTGGATTTCTTAATTGTTTTACAGCAAAATTCTATTTAGATTTTGTAAAGAACACTACATGGTAATCCAATTGTCGCAACTTGAGCATTTTTTGTTGGCTCAGTTCGAAAAAAAAATGTTTACCCCTTTACACGAAAGTGACATTTTCTATCGCCTGTAAGGGTTTCCCGTAAATATACGTTTTGTTCCCTGGTCAGTAATAGATTAACTAGCCTCCTGATTTTCATATTTAAATATTTTTGAATGCAGCTGAATACAAGAAATACTCTCATCATAAAGTGTAAACGTGTCATATGTATAAATCTGGACTAAAATGTAATTTCCTCCCTTGCATGATTATTGATTACAATACGGCTGATTGAAATAAGAATTGGTACATCAGATACAAAAATAAAAGACATTTGCTCAAGCACGTAACAATTAAGTCATTTTTACATTCAAGAGACCTTTATAATTATCATGTGTTTAAAAGGAAATTACATAAGGGTTGGCCATGGAAAATAAAACTAATGCCGACAGCAAGCTTTAGAGACAGGAATTTTTAGAATTTTCAATCAAGATATCAGCGTATAATATAAACTTACAATAACAACAAAAGTGATGACAGTTTCATTACACAAAAGTAATTGAGTAATTGAATGTTAATTACTTTCAAAAAGTAATTTTCAAGTACTTTTTAACAAAAAGGGCAATTCCCAATTACAATAACCGCATTTTGAAAAGTAATTCCTTCGAAATTGAATATACTTGTTCCTTTGGTTATTATTTTTAATTTCCTCTTTAAGGCAGTCAAACTTTTCATTTAGTAACTCCAATTTATTATTTACATCCTCTTCCATAATTGACTCTTCCAATTCTTTGTTTGGTTCAACTTCTACTTTGCATTCTTCTTGTGTTTGTTGTATGACACCCTTTCCAAGACTTAAAATTTGGTTAATTACTATTTCGTTTTCAGCCTCATTTATTCTTCCTTCACATCTATTAACGTGTTTTTTACTGATTTGTCGATATTCTTAATTTCTTCTTGCTGTTCTTGAATTTTTCCTTCAAACTTTTGCTCTTTTTCTGTTATTTTAACTTCTAATTGTTGTTTGTTTACGTTTATTTTCTCTTGCAAATTCTCTTCTAATTGTATTATGCTTTGCTTGATTTCTTGCTGATTTTGGCTCAATTTATCCTGCTTATCTTCTAACTTTTGTTGCACTTCTAATATGCTATGTTTAGGTTCTTCCTGTCTCTGAAGTAACTTCTTAAATTCTTCTTGTCTTTTTGCTTCCTGTTTTTGTTCTGCTTCCAACATATTCTGCTTTACTTCTTCCCGTCCTTATTTAATTTCCACACCACCGTTGATTACTTCCTTCTTGTCTCTGTTGTGCTTCTTCTTGTCTCTGTTGACTCTGTATCAACTTATCCAGTTTTGCTTCATCCTTCTTCTTCCCGTCTTCCCTTTTTGATTCCTCCTTCTTCCCATCTTCTTTCCTTTTTGCTTCATCCTTCTTCCTCTCTTCTAGAATTTGATTCATATTTTCTTCCTGTCTTTGTAGCATCTTAGCTATATCTACTAAAGACAGTTGTTTATCTTGTTTTCTGGTTGAAACTTCCCCAGTTCTTGTTATATCGCTTTCCATTCTACTTACTTTTTCAGAACTTATTTCTTCTGTGATCTCCACATCTGCTCGTCTTGCTTCTACTTCCTCTCCTGTTTGTTTTCTTCTTGGAATCCTTTTCTCTGACATTTTAAAGTAACTACAGATCTATCTAAGCTTTACTAAACTAACGTGCCCCACCATCCTGTTAAATTCGTTTACTCTTTTTACAAAATGCCGTAATCTCTATTCTAACAGTAAGATTCCTGTTTTAATAATTGATCATTAATTTTTGCAGTCCCACGTTGGGCGCCATTTGTTGCTGTGGTCTAATAACTTTTATTTAAATTTAATTTAATTCTTTATTCTTAGGGTTTTATTGTAAAATTTTGATTTCAATCTTACCTTTTGTCCACAGTATTTAGCATGTAATTGCAATAACCTTAGTTATTCGACTTTATCTCAGGGTTACTATTAAAATCATATTTAGACATAAACAATGATTAATTATAATGCAACATATAGGACAATAGTATTTATTAAGTAATTAATAACTAACTGCCTTTATCGTACGTTTAACACCTTTCATAATATATCAGTTAAATCAATTTTAGATTAATTTTACTGTTTCTTTACAATTTTATGTTTATCTAATTTATGATTCAATTCAAATCAATTTTAATAATTCTGTACGTAGCAGATATATTTTATATTACTACTCTTCTTTAATATGTGTCTTGTTTTAAGTTGACAGTTAATAGACTCACTTTGTAAGCTTCTTTCTTCGAGCTCTTTATCTTCTATACTCTTCTATTCGCCAGATATCTGCTACAGCTATTCTTGTTGTAATTGGCAGCACATCCTTGTCGTGGTAATTGATGCACACACTAAGTTTTTACCTTCGCACTAATAATTGTCTATGACACTCTTTAGGCGTATGACAATATTAATAGGTACATACCAGTACATTAACTTCTAAAATTGACTATTAAATTCGATTTCCAGTAAAACTTGTGTCAATTCAAATTAAATTTTTTTCACCCTCTTTTTTTCTGTTTTTGAACTACCCGCCAAAACCAATGGTTATCAAACAAATGATAATACAGTTTTCTTTGATTACTTGTTATGACTTTTCTAATTGTCATAATTCAGATTTTTAGGTTAATAGTTTTAACGGGTGTCCCAATAAGAGTGCCCGATTTAAATTTTGCGCCATTGTTTTTCTGTGCAAGTGACAGCTCTGAAATTTGACAGCTGCCATCTACGATTGTTCCGATTATTAATTATAGAGCGCTACACGAAGGAACAACGCGTTATCATTGTGAAAACCCATTACAAAAATGGGGAAAATTACTCTGAAACCGCTCGCAAAATTCGCGGAATTTTCGGTCGTGAAAGTGCACCAAATGTGACAACGATTCGAAGAGTGATTAAGAAATTTGAAGAAACTGGGTCGATTATGAACAGTATGTCTTCTGTGCGTCGACGTACCGGTCGGTTTCTCGCAAACATCTTTGCTGTAAACGAGAGTGTCGACGAAAATCCGCGAACATCAATTCGGCATCGTTCACAACAACTTCAAACTTCGAGAAGCACCACGCAGCGAATTCTCACGAAGGACCTCCATCTTCATTCCTACAAGGTTCAGCTGAACCAGGAGCTCAAACCAACAGACCACGCACAGCGCCGTCAATTCGTTCAATGGGTGATGAAGCAAAATGAAGTGAATGCCGACTTTTCGAAGAAAATCATATTCACCGATGAGGCGCACTTTCATTTGAAGGGGTTCAACAAACAAAATTGTCGAATTTGGGGCTCAGAGAATCCGCACGTGATCCAACAGAAACAAATGCACCCCCAACGAGCCACTGTTTGGTGCGGATTTTGGGCAGGCGGCGTGACAGGCCCGTATTTTTTAGAAAATGAGGCTGGCAATGCTCTAACTGTCAACGGTTGACAGTACCGCAACATGATAACGAATTTCTTGTGGCTTCATCTGGGCGGTATAGATCTGGAAGACATGTGGTTCCAGCAGGACGGCGCCACTTGCCCCACCGCTCATGAAACAATCCATTTATTGGAGGAACGATTTCCGGACCGAATCATCTCCCGAAATTCCGATGTCAACTGGCCACCGAGATCGTGCGTTTTGACGCCGTGCGATTTCTTCCTCTGGGGTTTTGTGAAATCTCACGTCTATGCCAATACGCCACGGACTATTCCCGAGCTCAATAACGAGATCCAACTCGTCATCGATGAGTTAGAGCCGCAACTCTGCGAAAAAGTCATCGAAAAGTTCATGAAAAGAGCAAGGGTCTGTGTTCAAAACCGTGGGGGCCATTTGCCAAATATTTTATTCCATACTTAATCGGAACATGTCTACTTGATAATGCAATAAAAACATCCCCACTCGCTCAAAAACTATGCGTTTTATTTTTAAATTAAATCGGGCGCTCGTATTGGGACACCCATTGTGCATGTCCTCAACTACATGACCAAATATGTAAGAACTAAACCCCTACATTACATCTTATAACAATAATTACCTCTTTCAGATAAGTCCCGACTAATTCTCAGTGGCGTAGCTACCATAGTGCTAGGCGGTGCCGTGCACCGGAGCCCGCAAGCTCAGGGGGCCCTCGGACCCTGACCAGCAAACCTCAAATTGAACTAGCGAAAAATTCTCCCACTTTCGGAATGTAAATAAAATAGGTTGCAACAAGACTTTAATCATGGCAACTCATCTTAAAGAATACAGAGGAATTCCCCTGTATTCTTTCTGTTGTTTGTGCAGTGTTTCCGGGGATTCCCCAATGACGTTTTGTAGCGTAGCATTACATTACGTTTCAGTTTCTTGTTAATCTTGTTAGTTGTTGGTTGTTCCCTGTTTTGCATAAATTAGAGAATAAGAGAACTAAAATTATGCATAAAAAAGACCCCTAGTTGTGGGTTTAAGAGCAAACAACGCCAGGAAAGAGATGATAGTAAACAAAAATTACCAAAAATTGAAAAATTTTTTAGTCAGCCTTCTACAAGTATTTTTGGCCCAAATATTTCTGTTGATAGTGACTCAGATAATGTGACCACTGCAGTGCCGGTTGAGAAGCCTACTGAAGAAGATTTGATCATCATTACAGTTAAAGATACCGCCGCCGGTGACGATGCCGCCGATCATATCAACGATGACGATGTCTGCACGGCACAGGTAACAGCGGAGGAACCATCGACCTCAACACTTATCGAAAATGTGATCGATCAATCTTCTTATGACTTGGGAAACTTTACGAACAGGATATTAAGTGATAATGAAAAACGTCAAATTCTTGATATGGGGCCTTTACAGCCTTCAGGGCTTTTTCCAAAAGACGTCCGCCAGAACAACAGGTGTTTTTCAAAATCGTACTACTTTTCAACTTCTAAATATGGACCAGTTCATCGTTTTTGGCTGTGTTATTCTAAAATACTAGATGCTACCTATTGTCAACCCTGCGGGTTATTTGCTTCGCAAAGGAATACTGTATAGTGTACGGGCATTCGGGATTGGAGTCATTTATCAGAAAGAATTAAACAACATAGTTTCTCGAGTGGCCATACGGAAGCATGTGCAGTGTATGAACTTTGGACAAAAAATGATACTATCGACAAGGAACTTGAAAATACAATTCGTAAAGAAACGTCATTTTGGAAAATGGTTCTTCAAAGGTTATTCGATGTCATACTTACCCTAGCAAAGAGTTCGTTGGCTTTAAGAGGACATCGAGAAAACTTAAGTGAGGAAGGGTGCCATGGAAATTTTCTGTCCGTTGTAGGGCTTCTTGCCCGATATGATCACATATTGCGGCAAGTTTTGGATATGCCCAAAGGTATTTTTTTTAAATTTTTAAGTTTTGTTTTCATTTTATTTATTTATCTTTATTGACAGTTTATATTCTAATTTTTGTTTAAAATCGTGTTTTTGTTTTGTTTTTTAGGATCTACGAGATATCTGAGTGTAACAATTCAAAATGAAATGATTGAGTGCTTGGGGACCACACTTGAAAATCATCTGCTAGAACAAATTAGAGCGTCACCGTTTTTCGCCATCATAATGGATACGACACAGGACATATGGAAGGTAGACCAGCTAAGTTTTGTTGTGAGGTATGCAGTAATAACTAGATCGGAAAATGGACAGCCAGTTGATATAGAAGTAAAAGAATCGTTTATAGGCTTTTATGCAGCCATCAAACATGGCGCGGCAGATTTAGTCAACCAGGTGACTTCATTATTTATCGAGAAAAATATTGATTTAAAAAAATGTGTGGGTCAAGGTTATGATGGAGCCAGTGTGATGAGCGGTGTGTATAATGGTGTACAACGACGGATTAAGAATATCCAGCCTAACGCGGAGTAAGTACATTGCGCCACTCATAATTTAAATTTGGTGGTAAATGATGCCGTTAGCACTTGTGTGGAATTACAGATATTGTTCGCAACGTTGCAAGAATTGTATACATTTTTCGGCAATAGCATCAAACGTTGGGATCTGCTGTCAAAATTCACTGGCGAATCGGACACCACTCTAAAAAAACGAAATCCGACTAGATGGTCCAGTAGGGTCAATACGATATCTGCAATAAAATTTCGTTTTTTCGATATATTCAAAGCATTAACAGAAATAGTTCTCATGAATTCCAGTAAAAATAAGCGTAGTGAAGCAGAAAAAATTAAAACAAAAATGCTAAATTTCGAGTTCGTGTTGCTTTGCGAATTCATGCACCGTGTATTGAGTGACATCAATAATATGCATCTAAAACTTTACAAAAATGAGATATCGATTTGGACGAGGCAAGTAGAGCTTTAGCAGAGACAAATGCAAAGATGCAAATTTATAGAAATGACTTCGAATCATTCAAGTGCAAAGCCAGTGAAACTGCAAGAAAATATGGCATAGATCCCCATTTTCAAGAAAAAAGGCAAATGAAAGTTAAAAAACATTTTGATGAATTAGCTTCTGATCACTGATTTCGAAACAGGGAAGAAATATTTAAAATTACTATTTTCAATAATGTACTAGACACAATAATAACTCAATTGAATGCACGTTTTACTGGTATGAGTGCAGTCAGTCACATATTCAATTTTCTAACACCAACATTTTTACTGGATGTAGATGAAAGAACTTTATTACAAAAGTGTGACCAATTCCAAAGTAAATATTTTGATATAATAGGCTCCAACTTTTCTCATCAATTTCTTAATATTTACCACCGAATTCTATCTAAATTAACCAAGGCATGGACTATTCACCAATTCTCTAAAGAAATAATGAGATTATATGGAGTGCTAGAATACGACCTAACAGAAGTATTTACAGCAATGTGACTGTTCCATACAATTCCTGTCACTTCTGCAGAAGCTGAAAGATCATTTAGCAAACTAAAAATAATAAAACATTATTTAAGGAATACTATGGACCAAGCTCGACTCCGACATTTATCGCTAATAGCAATCGAAAACAAAGCCGCATCAAGCCTAGATTTAACCGAAATCGTTGATACTTTTGCGAAAACTAAGGCTAGGAAAAGATTATAAACTAAATTGTTATTTTCTTGTTAGTAGGTAGGTCCGACTTTCATATAATAACTGGAAGAGATAAATTCGCCTTTGTACATGACTTAACTGTAGGTATATAAATTGTTTTTAATGTTTTATGTACAATAAAGTGTTTTACATACATACATAAACCTTTTGATTTACTTCGTTTTATTGCTTAATAACAATATTATATATATAATATAAAACCTAACCAGTTTAGTTAGGGCCCCAGTTTTTTTTGCACCAGGGCCTTTGGTTACCTAGTTACGCCTCTGCTAATTCGTATTACAATTGCAACCAAAACTGGACTATTTACAAAATGAATTGCAAATACCGTTGTAAGAGACCGAAATTCCAATGATAAAACGAAACCATCACTCTTTTTAGGAACAATATTTTAAGCTGCTTTATTTTTGTAGTTATTGAATGCTTTAATGATCTTATCAATATATTTGTCCGAATTTTCCTCGATTTCACGCCAGGTAGACATATAATCTGCACCTAAAATATGGTCCCCTTTCAACAAATAGTTTTTGAGTTATATCGCCAACAGGTAGACAGGCAGAAGGAATTGAGAAAACCTCTTTTTCGTCATCTAGGGACCCTAAAACGTGACGATCTGAAGAAAGCTCAAAAGGTGATTTTTTTTGTGATTACAATACTTTCTTCATCAACAGAACATACGATGACATTAAACCAAGTTAATTGCTAGTTAAGTGAGCACCCCTTAGTTTAGGCACGTCACCAGGAAAATTCACTTTTTGATGAACACTTTAGTATGTAATATAGGAGGGTTCTTTTAAGCTTGGGACAGCTAATGTCAAGAGGGGTGTTGCAGAGGGTGTTATGTCACCCAAATTCAGCTTTCGCGGTCGTAGCAGATTACAGCTGGTTTTGACGGCTCGATGATTTATAAAATGATGCAAACATGAGCAGTAAAAAACATTCTGGCCGGCAATTTTTGACTGGGCTCTAAAGACAGAAAACGACGGTAGCTTCCGGTAGGGCTGGGCGATATATCGATAAATATCAATATTATTTCCATATCGATATATCGATATATGGAAATATCGGATATCGAAATATCGAATATCGATATTTATCGAATAGTCATATATCGATATCTATCGAATATCGATATATAGAAATATCGAATATCCATATGTATAGAATATGGAAATATCTGATATCGATATTTATTGAATATCGTTATTTATCGCTATCCCCATAATTATTGATATCGCCATAATGATCGATATCTCCATATTATCGATAAATACATATACATATATCGAGATTTATGGAATATCTGTCAAATTAGGAGTTTCCACTTGTCTAATCCAAATGTTCAGATTGGTTTACGATAACTTTTTGTATGTATACCGTATACCTTGTATCTGCGCATGTACAACATTCGCGTAATTTGAAGTGCCATAAATTCAATTTGTTTTAATAATCCTAATAATAATACTTTATAATCTAAAATTATCTACTATGTTATTTTACACATTGACCTATTGTAACCACGCAGAACAAGATTTTACATTCATAAATTGTCTTTTAAAGAATCGATATGAATATGGGTGCACTAAAAACGATATTTCTGTTAACTATTAGGTAATCTTGCAAACATTCGCGTGCTGTATTGTGAGGGTCGCGTATTTACAAACACTTTATTTTAAATTTTATCTAGCTTATTTTATTAAGGACGTTTGTTTATTGCAGACATTTTATTTCTAGGGCGTACAGTTGTTTATTTCAGGCATTTTTATTTCTAGGGCGTACATTTGTTTATTTCAGGCGTTTTAGTTTAGTACAATGATAATCTGTAGGTATAGATGTGTTTTGTATATAAAATAAGTGGAAAATTATATCATATAACGAAAGCTTTCGTTTGTTTGTTTTGCTTGCAAACTGTAACACGATACTGCCACAGCTGTGGGTCACCCCGGCTAATCGAAAAATTTCTATATTAGATTTATGAGCGGCTATGACCCGAGGTCGAGGGGGATTTGGGCTCAACCGCCGGCTAAATTAGCTTGGAAAATTTATTGGTCTAGGATTTCAAACACGTGGCCCACGTGTTTAAAAGGAGATCCTGGGAAAATATTTAAAAATGCGATGGAAAAGAAGTAAAACTCGCCGCGGGGTTTGGAGCTGAAACGGCCAATCAAAATCAAGTTTCCATAGCAACGAAATTTAGATTTCGTTGGCATTGGCGGGCGTCCCACGGCACAGAAAGGAAGGGGACTGCGAAAGATTGCATAAAACACTCGGCACAGAAGAAAAGGGTAGCAGAAGAAGCACGAAGCCTGGGGCCGATGCTATTTCGACTAGTAACACAAAACATCACGACAACTTCGCACTTAATTAACACCTTACTCTATTTGGTGTAGCGCCACTGGTATTGCGAAGACCAGCTCGGACTTTCGTTAATCGGTGAACGTTAGACACCAACTCTTGCATTTACTTCTCTCATTATCACGCAAACTGGCACGGCAAGGCTTCCTCTTTGGTCTCGTTTGTAAGTGAGCGTTGCTTAACAACTCTTTGCCTTTACTTCTCTCGTTATCACGCAAACTGGCACGGCAAGGCTTCCTCTTTGGTCTTGTTTGTAAGTGAGCGTTGCTTAACAACTCTTTGCCTTTACTTCTCTCGTTATCACGCAAACTGGCACGGCAAGGCTTCCTCTTCGGTCTTGTTTGTAAGTGAGCGTTGTTTAACAACTCTTTGCCTTCACTTCTCTCGTTAGCGCGCAAACTGGCACTGCAGGGCTTCCTCTTTGGTCTTGTTTGTAAGTGAGCGTTGCGTAACAACTTCTTGTCTCTCTACTACCACACTAACACCACCAGGCACTTCGTAACAAGTTTACGGTCGGCAAACGGCCCATTGGCGTTAGGCAAATAATTGTAAGCGCAGTGTACTGTTTACTTTGTCCTAATAAATAACCATCGCTTGACATGTTGTTGTTTTCTTTGGTGTAAAAGCTGGAGGTCGCCAGCCCCTATACGAACGGAGTGAAAACAGTAAATACGGAAGCCTAGTTAAAGTAACTGTAACTGTCGTAGAAGCACCCGCCGAAAACAGTAAAAAAATCACACAACGTAGGCCTATAAACAAGCAACAGGTAACCAGGGTGGGCACCGTTACAGTATAACCATTTTCGAACCTAATTTTTTGCGTTGCTACTATTCATCTAAACTGAATTTGACTATTCAGATACTAAAGTTTAATTACGCATTGATTGTGGTGTACAGTTGTACATACATACACATCTCATGTTACAGTAAAATAAATACCTAATATTTGTTAATGCTTTACTTTTCTAACAAATATAATTAGCAAGATAGAAATATACTTCCATTATTCACATTTTTTAACACATATTTTAATAAGTACAATTTATTTTCTTAAAATAATGCAATACAATATAATAACATTGAAACGATATAAAGTATATTAGTACTCCGTAAGTCCGTACTTCGAATTTAACACGTATTGCATTTTACAACTTTTAAATAAGGACTTCTTGTAAAGTCCCTACATTTAAAAATATTGTGCAAATCTGTAGATTTAATTTGCGTGGATAAATCCTTTTCCGGCGTTTTTTTGTTTATGCTACACTTTTTTCACATCGGGGAATTCTACATAATATTTGATAGTCAGCACTCAGCAGTAGGGCTGGGCGATATATCTATAAATATCGATATTATTTCCATATCGATATATGGAAATATCAGATATTGACATATCGATATATCGATATATCGAATATCGATATTTATCGATATATCGGTATTTTTAAAATATTTATCGATATATTGATAAATATCGATATATCGATAAATATCGATATAATTCTAATATCGAATAACGATATGTAAATTTTAATATCGCCCACCCCTAGCTCCCGGGTGTATACGAGATTAGGCCGCTGTTAAAATGCGCTGGAACGAAGAAAAAGAGCACGTGCGTAATTTTATATTATAAGAGCTGATGCCGCCGGCCGCAGGCCGACCGACCGTAAGCACTGGCGCGCGCACATGCCGATCGTAAGCGCGAGTGGCGCCGGTACACGCAGCATGAAGGGCCTGCATACTAGCAAGTGGCGCAAGCACATGCCGACCGCGCACAAGTGGCGACGCAGCAATCATTGGTATTGTTAACGCTGACAGGGCCGGACTTCGGCTGGCTACCAGCTTAAGCAAGCATTTTTATTGTTAACCGTTTCTTTACGCTAGCAGGGCCAGACGTAGACTGGCCAAGACGTTCTAGTATTAATTAAAGAAAGTTCAAGCAAAGTGGAGGATTTTGACGGCCTCCTAGGGCTGCTTTTGCTCTTACAAATTTACACCTGTTTGTCTTTGCAAGTAGCTTAAACAATAAAAGTTTTGAAATAAGCGCTCGCTGTTACAATTTGGGTAAAGAAACGCTTACACGACGAATTCCGACAAGGGCACAAGTACGAATAGGGGGATTTTTACCTACATGTCGAAAATCGTCCCTAGGGCGAGAGTCCGATTGGAGAACCCACACGTGTTGCAACTGGAAACACTTTGAAGTAAAAATATATAAAATCAACTTCTTTAAATGTTTTATGAAGCAACGCGGCGTACTTGATAGGCGTACTGGCCGAAAATGATAGAGGGCAAAAACGCATAAAATTAAAACTTAACATAACAAAGTGTCAGTAATAACATCCCTGATCAATATGTCTTTTAAAACAATATTGAGTATCTGTTTTTATGTGTATGTTGGGTTGCAGTCCGTGTTACGTGGCCTACTATATATTGTTATGATATTGGTACAGGGGTCTAAAAATCAGAATAATAAGATTAAAAGAAAACAGTAATTGAAAATAAAGGAGATGAATTTAGATGTGAATTAGATATTAAAAATTATAAAGGTGCATTTATAATAGAAAAGAAATAGAATTTATAGTTTAATTAAATGAAGCTGATTGAAAAACAGAAGGATTCTAACTTAATTTAATATCTAAAATAAAAGTGGAAATTGATGACAAATACTTTTTCAAAATATACTATTGAACATAGTAGGTATTAATCAAATAATAAAGTTTTTATGGTGTGTTGGACTAAAAAAATAAGCTAGGTCGCTAAGGAGATGTTTTTTATTGATATAGAAAATTTTGAAACGAAAAGCATGTAACCGAAATTTGCAACTGGAAATTAATAAATAAATCCTTTTAAAAGTTTTTAAAAGCATGTTTGATGAATAGAAGGGTTAATATTTGAAATAAAATTGGCGTGGTGTACAAAGAATGGAATATAAAATGTTAAAAGGATGGAAGGTATGCAGACTATATGGAGGAAGATAAAGAATGTGGTGAGAATACCAAACTAAAACAGTTATAATCTACAAAAGCAAATAAAATGCAAGCACTACTGAATTAAGTTGGATTGTCTCTGGTCAGGATTCTTGGTGCTAAGCTGTAACGGACTTCAAATGAGTAATTTGGATTGAATATTAAAGTAACGCAACTACGACTGTGGTCTATTTGGACCTGTATTGTAGTGAAGCTATATATGCTGATTCCTGGGGTAAACTAGGTTCATGTGTTAATTTGGATCCTGATTCTGGACATTTTGGCAGTTTGGTGGTCAGTTGAGACCTTCGCCGTGGTTTTGAGTGGAGCAGTTCTGGTGTGATCGGTTGCACAGTTAGACGAATTGCTTTCAGCAGAGGAGAGTGCTAAGTTCAATAAAAAGTAAATTAATCCAAGTATTAAATAAGAACTGAAAGAAAATGTAGATTAAAGTAAATTAATTTTAATTAAGGAAGTACTTACTATTTGAGATTGTCGTATAACAAATGTAATGTTGAAGTATTTGTGGTAAAATTTTCAACACTGTTTTGACGTGTCATTTGACAGAAGTTTTTGAATTGTCATAATTAAAATAGGAACATCAAATTTCAGAATCAGCAATCTAGATAAAAGCAATCCGCTCTGATTTTCAGTCAAATGTATCTACAGGAGCTAGCAGAAAATAATTTCGAATATCCAAAATCAATAAATAGGGCAATTAAATTTAATTATAATTTTAATATAAGGGGCGCTGTCAACGTGGATCCATAATAATATTTACACGAATTGAACTATCTTTTTAAACAGACGTAAATATAGAGTGAAATCCATTTATAATGCAACATGGCCATATTGCAAGCTAAATCGTCCTCCCACTTTATCATTGGAATACAGGCAATCCAATATGCACTAATTTAAAAATTTTATTTATGTATTGTTTATTGTTTTGTCACCTGTCAAATTATGCAAGGTGTATAATGTATCACTCCGGATTATCATTAGGTAATTTTAGGGATTATTTTAGTGTAAAATATCCTAACATAGCAATCCCTAATGTGTCTACAGTATCAAGAATAGTTAGAAAATTTGCAAGTTGTAATGGTACCTTTTACGTTACAGTGCCCTGGTGCCCTAGCTTATCCAGTCGGTGAGCTATGAGGCTCTATTCACATCGTCAGTGCAGCTAAGGGTAAAGTAATATTGTCGGATTCAGCCGGTGGACACCTGAAATGTTGTACTTACAAATCAAACACCAATGGTAATATAAAATCCCAACAGTTTACATGAATACATATAATCTGTAAGAAAATGATAAAGACACAAATACATGCAAGCAAATACATAAAACAATGGCGCCCTGCGCATAAGAAAATATATTAATTAAGTGCTTAAGGTTCAGTTAATAGCGCAATACAAAGTTCGCCAACGCGAAGTATGAAATAGTTCGCGCGCACCAAAAAGTTGAACCCGAAGTGGTCGTTTCTTTATAGTGTCTCGATGCATGGGAACCCAATCTGCCGAGTTAGCATATGACCTGATGCGTTGCCGATCCTTTCCCGTTATCGGCAGCGAACACTGTTGGCTATCGATTCTTAAAGATGAGATCAAGTAGGTACAGATATCAACAAACGTCAATGTCAAAAAATTCATTGGAGGTTGGTCGTTTTTCCTTCCAGTGAAAAAGATAAGTTTATTGTTAGTTTTAATTGTTATGCGTTGATAACGAGGGCAGATTGTCCCTCGAAACTTTCGTTGTTAATATTTTCGTTATTTAATATTTTAATTTGCAGAGTGGCGAAATACCCATATAAGAATATGAATTAAAAATTACAGTTATTTCAATTAAGTGTTATATCTATGAAAACAATGTAGCCTTACCTATTTGTAATTAAACAATGTTGCCAGTTCTGCTAGTTTTGCAATTAATAAAACCTCGCTATATCTTGGAAAATATAAGACAAGGAATTTTTGTGTACCTTTTTTTCTACTCAGAATGTGCCTCTTAATAACGTAACATGGAGTTATTACGTAATTTTTGCAGCATATATACAGCGTGGTCCATTAAGTGTGCAACAAATGGGACATTTTTTATTAGTTGTACAATCAAAACTTAAATACGGTTACAAGTTAGTGCTTGTTCGATAACCATATCAGATGTATTTAGAATGACTCCAAATCAAACAGCATACGGGCAGGACAAAAATATAAAATTCGTTCAAGAATAAAGTTACCTTATTTCAAAAACTATTGCAAAATTTTATTGAAAAAAGTTGTTTAGAATCAAAAGTTATGCTCAAATACAAAGTCACGGCCTCTTATTCGAATTTTTTGATTCTTTTTTGTAAAATTTTGTATTATCCCCGTATGATACAATTTTTATTATTCTGATTTTATTGAGAGTTTTTTCATATGTAAATTATTATTAGTAAAGCATTTGCTTAGTTAAAAAGAATATTTGCGAAATTCTAAAGTTCTGTTAAATATCGTTGCAACAAACATGAAGTGGACGCTTACCTAAAAAAATATAAATCGAATAAATTTTACAAATACGCTTCAAGTTGCTAAAAGTTATTTAAAAGTGATGTGGTTGTGGCTACTTTAAATACATATAAAATCAGAACAATAAAAATATGAATCATACGGGGGTAATACAAACTTTTCCAAAAAAGGATCAAAATTCGAATAGGAGGCCGTGACTTTGTATTTGAGCATACCTTTTTATTCTAAACAACTTTTCTCAATAAAATTTTGCTATCTTTTTTGAAATAAGGTAACTTTATTCTTGAACGAATTTCATATTTTTTGTCCTGCTCTGTATATTGTTTGACTTGAAGCCATTCTAAGGGCATCTGCTATAGTTATCGAACATGCACTAACTTTTATCGGTATTTAAATTTCGATTGTACAACTAATAAAAAAATGTCCCATTTGTTGCACACTTAATGGACCACACTGTATATATCCATGGCAATGCATTTTTTATGACACATTGGTCAGATTGGTCAAGGTTATTATTAGACCCTATGTAACATTAAAATACTAAAATCATATAAGCATTGGTATTCGAAAGTCTGTGGTAAAAGATTGAAACAAATGGGCCACTTGTAATTAATGGAACACACGAACGTTATTTAGTTGGAATATTACACTCAACTGTCACATAACTGATATCATCCAAGGAGAACCATGCATTTTTTTTAAATTGACCAATACTGAACTGATTACCTTATAAACACTTTAGGGATGCTTATCAAGCGTGGATGGTGTCATTATTGGAAGTAGAATGTCAAAAAACAAGCAACTTGAGTCTTTTTGCGTTATTAGATCAATTCTAAATCATAGTTCGTATACTGTTTTTATATAATAATCTTCAAAATATAAACGCGGGCGACATACTTACAGGTCACAGAAACTAGATTGACTCTCAAGGTAGGTCATGAAAGGCGCTGTGATCATATATGACGAATTGGCAATATGTGGAAAGTTGTCAAACATACAAAGTTTGGTTACATATTAAATGACAAGTAATCAGTAACGGTGGGTAGAGGGATTTCGTTTGCGCAGTGACTAACGTCATATGACAGATTTTTCGTATTTTAAAGTGTGAACATTGCTGTTGCTGGGATAGAAGGTATAGCAGAGCCTGGTTGTTCAACTTAACACCATTATTGCCGCAATCTTTTTAACATTCAAGAACTGATAATACACCCTACCGCAATGTTGTGTACGCCTCTGATTTATTGTGTTATTTAGCTTAAATAAGGTTAACAATTTAATGTCAATATGATAAATGTAAAAATGTTACCAATACGAAACTTGGAAATTACTAGATTCTAACATTAGTTCCGATTTTCACAGCGTCTCAATCTAGATTCTGTAACCTGTACAAATAATTTTGCCCATCTAAGTTCTCTTGCTGGTCTCGCCCTTGTTATATTACTAATTATAACACTTACAGTCGTGTTCAAATAAATCTGGGACAATGTTGTTTTCATATGCAGGTTGAGTTAAGAATTGAAGAATATCTCCATGGATTTCCTGCTATTAGAAAGAGTTACAGATTTCAGTACCTGTTAAAGTTTAATGTAACTCTTTCTGATAGCAGAAGATCCATGGAAATATTCTTCAATTCTTAACTGACCTACATATGAAAAAAACATTGTCCCAGATTTATTTGCACACGACTATACAGAGTGAGTCATTTTAATCTTTGGACGCGTTTATCCAGTGAGGAAAGTAAGATGGTGAAAAATACCCGGGACAAAATTGTTCGGGGTGAAAGGGGACAACTTTTGGCACTAAAATCCACTCCCCCCTCGTACTTTCCCTCGCGGGGGGGGGGGGTCAACTTTCAAATTTCAAATGGAACTCCCCATTTTTTCTATGGATTCGGGTTCCTGATAAAAAAATATAAAATTTTTGTCCGAACAAATTTTCATGAAAATGCTTTCTTCGGTCAGTTTAAGCGCATCTCACAATCCCAACCTTGGCGTTACCCAGGAACAACGACGTGGACGTGGTGGGATTTTGTTCCCATCGGGGTGCTTTTTTCGCGTCAGTCCCCTTGCCTCTCATGTACGGGGTGTTCTCATTAAATTCGCCGGGAGTCAGTGGCTCTCCCCCGCGCTCTGGTCATGACCGTACATCACGAGCGTAGGTCCAATCTATCGTTCTGAAACCTCAATCTTGGAAATTTTTGTCATTTTGGTGAAACATTGACACTTTTGGCCCTAATGACAGCTACCTGACAGCTGTGATGACATCGTGTGGGGACAATTTTATGGCTGTAGACCTGGTAACTCCATATCGAGCGCTAACAATCATATGTGCTGTTTCGGGAAAATGTCCATTCACTGTAGTTCTTAAATAGGGCGGGGGGTCATAATTCTGACCGAAGAAAGCATTTTCATGAAAAATTGTTAGGACAAAAATTTCATATTTTTTTATCCGGAACCCGAATCCATGGAAAAAAAGGGGAGGTTCCATTTGAAATTTGACCCCCCCCCCTGCCCCGCGGGGGAATGGATTATGGTGCCAAAAGTTGTCCCCCTTCACCCCGAACAATTTTGTTCCGGGGTATTTTTCACCATCTTGCTTCCCTCACTGGAAAAACGCGTCCAAAGATTAAAATGGCTCATCCGGTATAACCACTTTTTTTCAGTGACGTCAACCTTCTCTTTTATTTTTAGCTTTTAGGGACTTGTAAATACTTACCTACTGGTACAATAAACAATAAGGAAACGTTTTTTTCGAATGAGGTGTATCGCAAACCAATGAATGTTTAGGTATATTTAGTGTTATAATAGGGTTCTTATCCTTCGTATAACTACCGATTTATATGAGAAACGAGCGGGAAATGCATACGCTAGAGAAAAACCATCATAAAATAGAGAGAAAATCGTTAAGAATGCGGAGGAAATAGTTGAAACTATACATTGATTAAAAAATACATAAAATAGCCTAAAACCAACATTTTCAAATTTTAAACAACATTAGACAAAAAGCATTAAAGAAGGCAGTTAAAGGTTGATTAAATAACAAGTTAAACAAAAGTGGGAGTTGTGTCCAAGGTGGACGTTATGACCAAATGCGAAGGTGGACGTTGTGACCAGAGAGGGCGTTATGGCGGTGGACGTTGTGTCCAAGGTGGACGTCGTGACCAAATGCGAAGGTGGACGTTGTGACCAGAGTGGGCGTTATGGCGGTGGACGTTGTGTCCAAGGTGGACGTTGTGACCAAATATGAAAGTGGACGTTGTGACCAGAGTGGGCGTTATGGCGGTGGACGCTGTGTCCAAGGTGGACGTTGTGACCAAATGCGAAGGTGGACGTTGTGACCAGAGTGGGCGTTATGGCGGTGGACATTGTGTCCAAGGTGGACGTTGTGACCAAATATGAAAGTGGAAGTTGTGACCAGAGTGGGCGTTATGGCGGTGGACGCTGTGTCCAAGGTGGACGCTGTGTCCAAGGTGGACGTTGTGACCAAATGCGAAGGTGGACGTTGTGACCAGAGTGGGCGTTATGGCGGTGGACATTGTGTCCAAGGTGGACGTTGTGACCAAATATGAAAGTGGAAGTTGTGACCAGAGTGGGCGTTATGGCGGTGGACGCTGTGTCCAAGGTGGACGTTGTGACCAAATGCGAAGGTGGACGTTGTGACCAGAGTGGGCGTTATGGCGGTGGACATTGTGTCCAAGGTGGACGTTGTGACCAAATATGAAAGTGGACGTTGTGACCAGAGTGGGCGTTATGGCGGTGGACGCTGTGTCCAAGGTGGACGTTGTGACCAAATGCGAAGGTGGACGTTGTGACCAGAGTGAGCGTTATGGCGGTGGACATTGTGTCCAAGGTGGACGTTGTGACCAAATATGAAAGTGGAAGTTGTGACCAGAGTGGGCGTTATGGCGGTGGACGCTGTGTCCAAGGTGGACGCTGTGTCCAAGGTGGACGTTGTGACCAAATGCGAAGGTGGACGTTGTGACCAGAGTGGGCGTTATGGCGGTGGACGTTGTGTCCAAGGTGGACGTTGTGACCAAATATGAAAGTGGACGTTGTGACCAGAGTGGGCGTTATGGCGGTGGACGCTGTGTCCAAGGTGGACGTTGTGACCAAATGCGAAGGTGGACGTTGTGACCAGAGTGGGCGTTATGGCGGTGGGCGTTGTGTCCAAGGTGGACGTTGTGACCAAATGCGAAGGTGGACGTTGTGACCAGAGTGAGCGTTATGGCGGTGGACGTTGTGACCAGGGTGGACGTTACGACCAACGCCGTAAAATGTAATTCTGAACAGGCGCCGGTGGACGTTGTGACCAGAGTGGGCGTTGTGGCGGTGGACGTTGTGACCAGGGTGGGCATTATGACCAAAAATAGCGGTGGACGTTGTGTCCAACATGGTTGCCATACTAGGTGGTGGACATTGTGACCAGTGGGCGTTGTGTCCAAGACCCCTTGGGAGCGCCCCAAGTGATCTGCGAGGTTCACTCACTTGAGCACGAATCAGTCGATTCGCCGAGTTCGCCTACTTGGGCGCGAATGCCTTCTCTTGCAGCTCTCAGCGTCGTTCAAATTCCGCAGCTTCTTGTTCTCCGAATTAACTCGTATTGTCGGAACATTTTCCCGAGCGGGTTACACTCGAAAACTCAATAGTTAGCGGCCACGCACACAGTATTTCTTACTTATAGTACTATACTACGTAAATAAACATAAGAACACGTACTGCTGGGCCTTATTACTAATTAGTATATAATAAAAGGTATAAAATAGGTAAATACAGGTGACACGAATTGGCCCGTTTCAAAGTACATTCTGTTTGGCACTACATGAAAAAAAAACATCGACGTAAAACAGTAACACATGAATTTGTCCAATTAAACGTGTTGCAAGCCGTTACAGAAAATAAAAATATCTCTACTAAAGGGATTGCCAATCAAGTAATTATTAGTTCGATGTTCGCCAGCGCTAGCGTATAGACCTGTTTTCGCGGCTGTCGGTGATATCTATTTTATTGCTAAGTTAACATTTACTTGTGATTGTTCAACAATGCCTTCAATTACTAGAGAGCAAATATCTGAAATAAACGAGTGCGTCAAGAATTCCATAACAGCAATGGCATTGTTGAAAGGATGAGCGAAAAGTTGAGCGACTCTCTTAATAAAAGGTGGGAAAAACAAGAGGCATCAATTAAGCAGTTAACGGAAGAAAATCAAACGCTAAAAATGAAAGTGGATGCATTGGAACAATATTCGCGTCGGAATAGTGTTCGCTTGTTTGGTGTACAAGAAGAGGACAAAGAAGACGTTGAAAACAAGGTGATTCAAATCTTTAAGGGCATACTGCATGTCGACATCGCTAAGGATATCATAGATAGAGTGTATCGCACCGGCCCGAAGTTGCAGAATCGAGATAGAGAGAGATTTATTATCATAAAATTTACCAGTTATAGATATCAATATCTCGTTCTAAGCCATCGCAAATCGTACGGCAAAATCGTACCCATAAAGAAGTTGGAGGACATTCAAATTTACTCGCCGTAGCGCAACCCTGATTGCACATGATATCGTCTGCCTGAGGATGGACACGCCTGATACTTTAAAAACTTCGATTGGAACCCTGTATTCCAAGTTAAGTTACTTACTTTTGTTATTATTTATTTTTATGGTCACCGACTTCGCCGGGAAGCAAAATTGTCAGTTTAATATTTTCTTGGTACTTATTTTAATATATTTAATTTTGAAGTTTAATTAAGAAATTGATGAATTATTTAAAACTAGCACATTTAAATGTAAGTTTCTTGTTGGCTGGTTTTGGTCAATTTAAAGAAATTATTGTTCAATATGATGTAGTTGCGTTAACAGAAACTTGGTTGAATTCAAACATAAGCGATGATGTAATTCATATTGAAGGCTACAATATTGCGCGTAGAGATTGCTTGTCGAAGGAAGGTGGAGTTGCGTTTTATATTAGGAACAATTTAAAATTTTCATTGCTAGATAGATCTGTTACTGACTGCTTATGGTTTATATCAAGTGATCAATGAATTCACCAGAGTGACTACTACTGTATCTACTTTAATAGATTTAATTGTAGTGTCAGATATGTCTAAAATTTTATCTTCTGGAGTACAGTATGCACATGACGTCACTGATCACTTTTTAGCTCACTGCCTAATCTGCTACCAGGTAAAAAATAAAACATCAACATTGTTAACATTTAGAGATTTTAATAATTTTGATCCTGTAGCTTTAATGCTCAACTTACCAGTTTGTCTTGGGAAACAATCTACAACTATAATCGCATAGATGATAAAATATCTTTTTTTAATAATAACTTGACAAGACTATTCAATGTACATGCTCCGTTAGAAACTGTTCGAATTTCTAAGAGGAAAGCACCTTGGCTTACGGACACTATTAAAATCATGATTAAACTTCGAGATAACGCTTTAGCCCGTTTTAAAAGTTCTAAAAACTCAACTCACTGGGAATATTACAAAAATCTACGTAATTACACCACCGGTGCAATAAGACGAGAGAAAAAAAGTTATCTTGAATACAAACTTAGAAATTCGGACAGTAAAACGTTATGGAAAGAGTTGAAACATGCGGATGTTTATAGTAAGTCTAAGAAAGAAATACCTTCTCACTTAGCAGATGCTAACAAAATTATGGACTATTTTATTACTTCTACTGCAACTAATTATCAACCTAATAAAAATTTAATCAATTATTACAATTCCAATAAAATGGTGAATGTCATTAACGAATTAAAGTTCACCAAAGTTGATGATTCTAAAATTATAAAAATTATTAACAGTGTAACCTCACAATTCACAGGTATTGATGAAATTTATATTAATATGATTAAGCTGTGTTGTCCGACTATAGTTCCAGTTATCCGACATATTGTAAACTTCTGCTTAGTTAATAACGTATTCCCTTCACAGTGGAAAACCTCTATTATACATCCATTGCCGAAAGTGAGAACGCCGTCTGACTTCAAGGATTTACGACCAATTAGCATATTACCAGCTTGTTCTAAAATCTTAGAAAAATGTATCGATTATCAGATAAGGGTACATCTTGATAAGTACAATATATTATCAGATATGCAATCAGGCTTTCGAAGAGGTCACAGCTGTGCCACGGCTCTACTGCACATCAGTGATGATATTGTTAGTTCTACTGATCAGGATAAATTAACATTATTGACATTATTAGACTTTTCAAAAGCCTTCGACACAATATCTCATGATATCTTGCTCAGTATACTAGACTATGTGGGATTTAGTGCTGATGCAGTGGAACTGATTTCCAGCTTTATTACAAACAGAACTCAGACTGTTGTGATATCGGATTTCAAATCTGATATGAAAACTGTGGCTTCAGGCGTACCTCGAGGTTCAATCATGGGTCTTCTATTGTACTCTATCTATACTGTAACTTTTAACGATTCAATAAAATTTTGTAAATATCACTTCTATGCCGACGATACACAACTTTATTACAGTTTTGATCGTCATAGTATTCAAAATGCAAATGAATTAATAAATTATGATCTACAAATATTAACTGAGCTAGCTCAGAGTCATTCATTAAATTTAAATCCTTCGAAGTCGGTGGCGATGCTGTTTGGGAAATCTAAATATAGAGATTTTGTGCGTGATTCTGTTGATATAAAAATTAATAATATTGAGATACCCCTGAAAGATTGTTGGAGAAATTTAGGCCTTTACATTTTGAATTTTAGTTTTAAAAAGTTGCTGTTGCATTTAAACTATTGTGACACCGTATACGATCCATACCTAGACAACACCGATATTAAAAGAATACAAAAGGTTCAAAATTCTTGCCTACGCTTTATATTCAACATAAAAAAACATTTATCACACAAACTTGAGGAGTTGAAATGGCTAAATATGGCTAACAGGAGATTCTTGCATGCATCATGTCTGTATTACGGTATCGTTCATAAAAGAGCCCCACCCTACCTTTACAATAAAATTCGCTTCAGAACGGACATTCATAATATCAATATTAGAAAGAAAGATTTAATTACTATTCCAGCACACAAAACTACTTTTTTTAAACGTTCTTTTAGCTACAACATTACTGCAATATATAACAGCTTGCCCATTGAAATTAAGCAATCCTGTTTCTATAAATTCAAATCATCAGTCTTTAATTTACTTTTTAATCAATGAAATTAACCAGATGCCTTTCTAATAATTCGTCCAGTCTTTGCTTTTGCTTTTATGTACTCTAAACCTATTACAATGTCAGCTCCACCAACTTAACTTAACTTTACTGCACTTAAACTTAACACTGTACCAATTCCAATCTCCAAGGAACACATAAACTAAGATTTGGACAAATTTAAAATGATTTAAGTCGCGTGAACACCGGGTCTGCAGGTTAAATGGAAGAGCAGCTGGTAGCACTGCTGCTATCGAGTTGAATTTCGCCTGCTTCTAATTTTGTATTTTATGTAGGTATATAATTTAATCTATATTAATAAAGACAATATTATTACTGTTATTATTATTATTATTATTCTAACAAAATCATACAAAACGCAATAAATTCAATAAACTTCTTGTATTGTTCCTCAATCAGTTTTTTATCCTGTAGAACATTTTTCCAAATTACTCGAAATTACATCAGGCAGATTTATTGAATTTTGTTTCTGAATTGAAAATGCAGTGATTTAACTTATACCACTTCTATTTACCCTATTTACATTATTTTATTTTTTAAATTAAACAATAAATTATTTAAAAAAGACTTTCTAAGACATCGGTGATTCGTATACTTCATAAACACAAACACAAAAGTTACAAATGTGGCAACCATCAACAGCTTCTTCAAAATGATTTTTAAAATAAAACAGTGTTTTGTGAAACATTAATAAACAGAATATTTAATGAAAACATTCTATTGAATCACATGCTGTTCTCTGATGAACGGACGTTTCGTTTATTTGAGACCGTAAATTATCAAAACGTTAGGTAGGTGTCTTCTTAATCCAGTTTTCTTTAAATATTATCCACTGTTTCCCGGATTCTAGCTATTGCACAGTGGGCCCCAAAGTCCAGAAAAGTGGCCAAAAATTGCTATTTTTTAAATTGCTTATATTCCTACGTGCTTCCGTAGATAGTTAAATGGATAGTCAATGCATCATTTCCTAGAATTTAAAGTGCATTGAACGAAGGTTCTACCTGCTAGAGGGTCGTAAACACGACTCTTGTGTTACGTTGATGCTCCGTACTTACAGCTCATTTTATCACAAACCTTTGATGAGTGATTGTGCTTATAAGACGCCTGTGTTTAAAGTGAAATATTGCAAGAAGCTTCCTTAGGGTAAGTACGTTAACTTATACATATTGTCAAGTACCCCTGCGTTTACCCATTTAAACAATTTGCTTATATTCATGGGGGTGTTTAGTTCAAATTTATATGAGATTGGTCAGCATTTTCTGAGCAAACAAAAAATCCAGTCGAGTCTGGGCTATCAGAAAATATTCAAAAAATTTCTTGTACATTCCTTAATAATATATATCAGATCCGCATGCCCGTTTATGCCCATTTAGGAAATATTGTCTTTTTTCCAAGACGCCGCGCGTGCATGTAATTAGAGTAATTGCACGTCGCATTGTAACGACCGCGCATCGGCCGATTGGATTACTAATAATATTTAGTTATGATATCATTTATTTATTGATATTTTGCAATAATTTTCCTACTTCTTTACAGAACTAAGATATAACAAAATGTTGACCAGAAGACATCTTTTTGATATTTTATATGGGAAAAAAGGTGAAGGGCGTTCGTGCCAAACTGAATATTTGTTTAACTATTTAGTAGGGCATTACAAAATAGAAAATAACCAAACTGCGAAAACACATCTTAGAAAAATCAACTCCATTTTCTGCAGTACAGTTTACTCAAAACTCGAAGAGTCTTCAAGATGTATCCCCCGATTTTTAGAAAAAAATAAATCTTGGCTTAACAAAGATTTTATATTTGAAGTTGAGGGCGAAGAAATTGAAGAGACTGATGATCCACAACCAAGTACATCATCTGGAAGTGGCAGCGGTCGTGGTCGTCCGAAATTAAAGTTTTCGGAAAGTAGTTCCAGAACCAAGAGGAGAAAAACTGAGAAGCTGTGTGGTACTTTTGAAGCCGAAGAACTCACTTTAGCGGCAAAGAAAAGTCTTAAACAAGAAGGAAAAGATACTGCTGCAAAACTAATTTCAGAGGCAGTTTTTACAACTCCAACGAGAGCAAGAAAAATGCAGGATGCTTGGAAGGCGAGCCAGAAATTTCAATTTCGTCTTTTACTGGTGACATGTTGTTATTGCTGAAGAAACCTGAGGTGTCATCAGAAGAACCAAGTACATCTTCAGTGGTAGCCACGAATCCAGAAAAGGAAACCACTTCATCCGAGGAGGAGAGTGACAACGGGCGCATTCAGACGACACAACAGTTGTACAACTGTTGAGTGAAAGTTTCCTGAATGCGACCGCTCACTTAGCCGCTCAGTCGTAGCGGTCGCCATTTTATGTAGCGCATTTCAAAACCGCTCACTGATCAGAAACCGCTCAGTAAAATAGACGTGTTTACCGCGCAAAACAAATTTAAATAAAGATTATTAGGTAATTATTGTTAGATAGTATCTACATAATTACCTACTTTCCTACTACACTATTTACTCTTTAATTTATCTTACTAATCTCATCAAATAATGTTTACTCCTTGATTTGAACAAAATATAAAGATATTACACTTTAATTTGTTATTGATAGTATCATCGCTCATAATAGATTGGTTTATTCGGAAATTCGAATAAAAATGTAAATACATTATTTATTTCACGTATTACATTTGATTTGTAACTATTAACACAAAAACAAAACATTCAGCTGTATTTATAGGTTAAAATAAACAACTTTGACAGTTAGCTCAACGTAAATTGAAAAAGGCCATTCAGCAAACCTACATCGCTCAAACTGAGCCCTTGATCAGCGCTCACTCAACGGTTGTGTCGTCTGAATGCGCCCACTGAGAGTGATAATGACATTCCATTGAACAATTAACATTTTTATATATGTGCATAGATATTTAATTGTATATACTTGTACTTAGATCATTGTTTTAGAAATTAAATAATTTTGTTTGTCTTTTGTAAATGACTTTGAATGGGCTACAATTGAAAAACTTAAAAATTTGCTGCTATGGCAAGTAATCACCCCCTAAAAGCACCCCCGTAATTTTTTAGTAATACTATATCAATTTCCTTAGTATTTCCATACTGTACGAGCGACTTTAAATCAAGTAAAATCGAAAAACGCTATAAATTAGCAACTCGGCGAAATAATGATTCCCTAAACAACACCCTCGAGGCGTGAATTTTTTTTTCTTTATTTTTTCCGTATGTTTTTAGTGATTTTGAATGAGCTAAGACAGAAAAATGCATAAATTCCTACTTAAAAAAAAACATCTCCCATAAAACACCCCTGGTTCTTGTGATTTTTTTCATTATTTTTCCCTTATTACATAAGTTATTTTTAAGCCATTAAAAATATAATCAGAATTTTGGCCACTTTTTGGGATTTTCGGCCCACTGTGTATTGGTCAACGGAGAGTTTGCATGAATTTCAAGAATCACATACACAGTATCGACAATCTGTAAATACTTGGTGTGGTATTATGAACGGCAAGGTTATAGGACCAATATTTATAGATGATACTCTAAATAGTGCCAAATATTTGCATCTATTAAATGTGCAGCTACCTCAAGCAATCATAGATGCTAATATTAATATCGAGATGCGTGACATCATATTGCAGCAGGATGGAGCCCCCCTCCCCCCCTCATTGTACCAGGGATGTAGTTAATTATCTTAAAGCCACATTTCTTTTGTGAATTGGAAGGGGGGCATTATTAATTGGTCTCCGAAGTTTCCCGATCTCCAAATTACGTTTTTCTATGGGGTTATTTGAAGAATACAATTTATACAATAGAGCCAGCTGAACACATCGATACATTAAAAGACAGATTATTTAATAAATGTTGAAACATACCTGTTAATTTCGTTAATAATTCTATAGCAGAATTTAACAATCGTTTAGCCTTCGGTTTGGAAATGCAAGGTGGGCACTTTGAGCACTTATTAGAATAGTCGTAATTGCTTGCTGCTGTTTCTATTTCTTCATTTTTATATAATTCATATTCGTTATTAAATAATTATTTTTAACTATGAACACGTTTTATTTTGAGGTTAACCTTTATTAGTAGTTTGGTAATGCTCTGGGACTAACTTCGTTTAGATAAAACTAACTAACTGGTAATGAATGTATAATGGGTTGCCTATATTCGAATGATAAAGTGGGTGGAT